>BLKR01010434.1:0-56207 GCA_011170035.1 Teleogryllus occipitalis | reverse complement strand
ATTTGGAATATCCGTGTAGTTTATTAGACAAAATAAGTTTAAAATTGTCTTAACAGCTATTTTTCGAAGATTCGACATTTCTTCCCCGAATATCCTGTATATAAAAGGCTTGATTTCTGTTGGTACGCGACGGAACGGCGTTCCGGTTCTTGGAAATAATTATGAAATTATATTATATATAAGTAGCTATTGCTATTATATTAATAATTAATTTGAGGCGCGTTTCGGGGCCTAAGATTTTAAAAATAAAGGATATATGTATCATAATAACTCTTATGACGAGACTGTTCTCAGTTACGTCAAGTTTTAATTTAGAGAATCAAAGTGAATGGTCTAAGTTTACTCACCTAAATAAAGTTTATCTTACTATACATACTATTTAGAAAGTGTTTTATGTTCAAAACAAGTGTTGCCTCAATAGCATATATTTTCACGTATTATTCGTAATTGCTATGCAATATTCAATACGGACTATGTGAACCTGCAAAAAAGAAACAACAAAAAAAGACCTACTGCAGCAGAAAATATTTTCTACTCGTCGGGATTCGAACTCGGGTCTTTAAAGTTAACTCACCTGACACGGTTCCCCCTCACCACCAGGTACACGACATGACTATCTCCTTTCCGATGGGAAAAGAAAGTGAAGCATTTGCAGTTTTTTTAAAAAAAAACAGGGTGTTCAATTTATCTTAATACAAGATCTATTTTTAAAAAGAGATTTCATTAAACAAAAATCTCTAGCGTTCATATTGTTTTTCGACAATGTTATAAAGTTGAGTCGGGGCTAATATTATACAGTAGAAAATTGGGGTTAATGTATTACACTTTAAGAGTTGTTATTTATTTATGTCCAAAATTAACAAGAAAATGACAAATGATAGGAAATATATTCTATTATAATGACCATATAGCAAACACTCAGAATGTAACAATATTTGGGAGGAAAAAATCAAAACTAAAATGCCTAATTTTTCCAGTCAAAAACTTTACCACCGTGATATAAATCTTTTGATGTTACTTCGTTATTTTTTATGACACGATATTTTTGAAAATAGGTTATCATTAAGAAAGAATTAATATTCTTTTCTGCGTTAAAATAATGCAATAATATTAATCGTGTCATGATATATACAGCCTCAAATTTTTGGGGCTAATATGATACAACTTAAGAGGCTAATGTAATACGGGTGTCGGGGCTATTTTGATACACTAAAAATTAACACGCAGACAACTGGAAGGGATTTTTTATGTTTAATATTACATCAAAGGCGCTAAAATTCCGATTTGATGTTGATAAACTATCCAAGTGTTTATCTGAGAAAGAAAGACCAGGCGACAATTCATATAGATTTCGTCGTTCTCCTCCCTACCCAGTACATGGTGATTCACTTATGATTATCAATTGGCGGAAGCTTCTGCTGTTTCAGTGCAGTTACTGATTTTTCACTGGAATCACAAGGAACCAGGCCTACAATAGGAGCTAACACCATCCCTTCAACTCCAGATATCAACTGTTCTCATCCAGTACTTTTGAGATAATACTGTTGGAAAAAAATTTAAAAAACAGTAGCCCTCCAAAGAATAAGGAAGCGGTTAGACCCAATAGCAGCAATCATTACTAGTGAAGAGTGGATCATTACTAGAAAAGAGTGGAGTGTTTAATTTACATTAATTTAATATCTCTTTTTAAAAAGAGATTTCATGAAACAAAAATCTCTAGCGTTAATATTTGTTTTCGACAATGTTAATAGGCATTTGTTCGCAATTTTCGAAAATTCAGATCGTTCGCCCAAAATTGAACGTACGCCACTTTTAAACATCTTGTACTTCGAGGAATAGATTTACAGAAAAATTGGAGCTCTTTTTGAGGAAATTATGTAAATATGATGGGGTTTGGTGTAAAGTACCTTCAAAATTAAAAGATTAGTTTCAAATTCGAAGTTTCGTAATATTAGCCAGATCGTTCAAGGAATATCCATTTTGGTGAAAATCGTGTTTACTTTAGGCTCTAGAATTACTCACACGAAGACGGATTCACAAAGAGGTTTTTTGGAAAATCACTTTTTCGGGTTCAAAGAACAAGCGTTTTGACAGCCTTGTGTATAGAAAATAAAAGAACAATACCAACAATCCACTTTTTTCGAACTAGCTACTTACAAAACGTGTTTTCTGTGAAAATTTCGACACTTCCTCCTACAGCATTACGTAACTCTCTTTACACGTGGAGGTAAAAATATTCCAGCGTTACTGGGATTTGAACTCGGATCCCTGTAGTCCGTAGGTCTTGCTCGACCGCACTGTGCTATCACAGATATTTCTCAACACGCTGTTCAAGCACACTTATTACGAAAAGAATAGTTACGTGATATTTATTGCACTTAGATTTTTTATTAGAGGAATGTTCTACATGTTTAAAAGGTATCAAATTCGCAATAAGAATTTAAACGATTACAACCCACGCAACTACATAGCTCATTTTACTTAGAAATATTTTCAACCAGAAGCCGTGGTTTTTAGAACCCTCTGTGGAAGTCGTTGCCGGTCTTATCTTTCGGCGACTGTGGCCAAGGTTGAATTACGTCACAGATGAAAGTTGTGATAACGCTAGAGCTCAACACGGGCGCTTGCAGACGTTCTGAAGCCAGAATCGCAATAGGGGCATATTTATACGTGATTCTTAAAGACATTAACACACTAAAATAAGTAGTGGCGCCTCAAAACACATGCTTTATGTGATATTTATAATGGATACGAATGATTATAACTATACAACTAACCGCAAAATTGTTTCTACCCGCAAAAATTATTCGCCGTGGATGAGATTTGATCTTACGTGCCTAAGCTTCTCCAACAGTGCGCTTACCTGCTATACCACAGAAACTCTTATAACTTTTGTCTCTCACAAAGATGATTTTACACTGTCATGTATCACAGATTTGACTAAAAAAGAACGTGCGGCGTTTAGATGCTTGTGTTAACTACAGACGGACAGACAGAAGCCAACATGAGATCTACACCATTCTCTTAAACGTTCTTGAGATTATGGAAAAAAAATTAATCAAAACCGATGACGCCGCTTTTGAGAAAATTTTGAAAATATCTCTGGGGCTTTATGTAAAGTACCTCCCAAAATTAAAATATCGGTTTGGAATTAATGGGACCGTGATATCAACAAGATCGATTGGGTATTATCAATTTTGGACAAAATCGGTTGAACAATTTAACCCCTAGCGTTGTTCACAGACGAAAGACTGATAGACAAACGTTTTGCCGTCATTCAATTTTTCGGTAACAACGATCCACAAAACATGAATTCTGGCTACACAACGCGTTAAAGGATTTCCCCCTAAATTTAGCAAATAAATTTATTCACTTTTTCGTTACCAGGATGGGACGGTTTTTAAGCCGAAAATTCGCCGTATTCTGGTGCACGATTACAATACCTTTTCTTCTTACGACAGTAAGTGCGAGAAAGTAGAAAATCAATAAAAACATTTAATCCTTTTTTCCACCCCCATTTCCGTCTTCCTAAAGGCCTAATAAAATAGCCTGTCCAACATAAAATGTATTAACCCCTATGTTATTTTTCCTAGTTTACCAATCCCCGTCTCAGTACAGGGGAGTGGAGGCAAAACTAGGAGAAGAAAAATCCCACACCACTAACACCTGGCTGTAGAGTCCCAACTGGGACAGGCAGCTGAAGAGAGCATCAACCTCAGAAGCGTCGGCAATGAGCGCAACAATGGATGCTGTGGGCAGCAACAATTGACGCTGCCAAAATTGGACAGATATTTGCTTATCAATTCCTGTTAAAATTGTTTTGTTTTTCAGTTAGCATTGCTGTGATTAAATGTTCTTATAAGTCTTGTTTATGGACCACTAATTCGTGTTTCGAATACATAAAATTATTTTTGCCCGATCTCAAGATATTCTAAAATAATTCTTAAATATTATATTTTCTTTTAAATGATGACCTACAAGTACAACCAAACAAATCATAATTAGTCTCTTCATAAATAATTAAGAAATTAAACAGTTATTGATGCCCCGGAAAGCAGTAAGCCCGCTAAAACATTTCATTTTCGCTGCGAACTCTATTTCAAAATGTATTTTAATTTGCTGCTTTAGTTAGTGAAAAAGGTAAAATAATTTGGAAAGTAAATGAATGAATACTATTATAAATACGTATTGCCTAATGCATATCTGCGTATATATATATATATATATATATATATATATATATATATATATATATATATATATATATATATATATATATATGTATGTATGTATGTATGTATATACACATACTTCTCGACTTTAAACTCGATTACAACATTTTATTGAACGTAGATATATTCTAACATTAACGTTAAGTAAATAAAGGCCGGTATTACACTGTAAAAGATCTTTGTCAAAGATATTTTATAAAAGAAATATGACAGTGTAATAAGTACAAAAAACAAACGATTAATTGTAAAACGTATTTTCTTCTGTGAACAATGCTAGCGGCTAAACTGTTCAGGCAATTTTCTCCAAAGTTGATAATCCGCAAGCGATCTGGCTGATGTCGAGCCCTCCTGAATTTCAAATCAATATTTTATTTTTGGATGGTACTCTACAAGAAGCCCCTGAAACATTTTCAAAAATTTAAAAATGGCATGAACTTTTCTGGTTAAATTTTATTGCCGGATAGCGTAATGGACGCTATAAGACGATGGCGGAGATGATTTTCGTTCATATACTGAATTTTTCCAAAAATGCAACAAAACAATTTTTTTTCGGCGTTTTCCTACAACTTAAGTAAAAAAGATCACGTACAATTGTTTAAAAATATAAATACTTTAGGTAATTTTACGATTTTTGAAATAGCAAATTTGAATTTCCCCCGCTTCGTTTGACGAGCTGTCATTCTGAATTTCTTTTGAATTCTGATGATTGTCGGGACGGACAAGGCGCTATTACGACGCTGTATTTTTCATTTAATGTCAAAAACAGTTAAAAATTGTGTGTAATGTACTGTAGGGAGATATGTATTCTGTGAACGTTTTCTTAAATTTTGGTATCCCCGTGCCCTAACTCATATACAAGACGAAATGGGGGTGGAAATGGGGGTGGAAAAAAGGATTAAATGTTTTTATTGATTTTAACTTTCTCGCACTTACTGTCGTAAGAAGAAAAGGTATTGTAATCGTGCACCAGAATACGGCGAATTTTCGGCAGAAAAACCGTCCCATCCTGGTAACGAAAAAGTGAATAAATTTATTTGCTAAATTAAGGGGGAATTTCTTGAACGCGTTGTGTAGCCAGAATTCATGTTTTGTGAATCGTTGTTACCGAAAAATTGAATGACGGAAAAACGTTTGTCTATCAGTCATCCGTCTGCGAACAACGCTAGGGGTTAAATTGTTCAACCGATCTTGTCCAAAATTGATAATACCCAATCGATCTTGTTGATATCACGGTCCCATTAATTCGAAACCGATATTTTAATTTTGGGAGGTACTTTACATAAAGCCCCAGAGATATTTTCAAAATTTTCTCAAAAGCGGCGTCATCGGTTTTGATTAATTTTTTTTCCATAATCTCAAGAACGTTTAAGAGAATGGTGTAGATCTCATGTTGGCGTCTGTCTGTCCGTCTGTAGTTAACACAAGCATCTAAACGCCGCACGTTCTTTTTTAGTCAAATCTGTGATACATGACAGTTTAAAATCATCTTTGTGAGGGACAAAAGTTATAAGAGTTTCTGTAGTATAGCAGGTAAGCGCACTGTTGAAGAAGCTTAGGCACGTAAGATCGAATCTCATCCACGGCGAATAATTTTTGCGGGTAGAAACAATTTTGCGGTTAATTGTATAGTTATAATCATTCGTATCCATTATAAATATCACATAAAGCATGTGTTTTGAGGCGCCACTACTTATTTTAGTGTGTTAATGTCTTTAAGAATCACCTATAAATGTGCCCCTATTGCGATTCTGGCTTCAGAACGTCTGCAAGCGCCCGTGTTGAGCTCTAGCGTTATCGCAACTTTCATCTGTGACGTAATTCAACCTTGGCCACAGTCGCCGAAAGATAAGACCGGCAACGACTTCCACAGAGGTTTCTGAAAACCACGGCTTCTGGTTGAAAATATTTCTAAGTAAAATGAGCTATGTAGTTGCGTGGGTTGTAATCGTTTAAATTCTTATTGCGAATTTGATACCTTTTAAACATGTAGAACATTCCTCTAATAAAAAAACTGAGTGCAATAAATATCACGTAACTATTCTTTTCGGAATAAGTGTGCTTGGACAGCGTGTTGAGAAATATCTGTGATAGCACAGTGCGGTCGAGCCAGACCTACGGACTACAGGGATCCGAGTTCAAATCCCAGTCACGCTGGAATATTTTTACCTCCACGTGTAAAGAGAGTTACGTAATGCTGTAGGAGGAAGTGTCGAAATTTTCACAGAAAACACGTTTTGTAAGTAGCTAGTTCGAAAAAAGTGGATTGTTGGTATTGTTCTTTTATTTTCTATACACAAGGCTGTCAAAACGCTTGTTTTTTGAACCCGAAAAGTGATTTTCCAAAAAACCTCTTTGTGAATCCGTTTTCGTGTGAGTAATTCTAGAGCCTAAAGTAAACACGATTTTCACCAAAATGGATATTCCTTGAACGATCTGGCTAATATTACGAATCTCCGAATTTGAAACGAATCTTTTAATTTTGAAGGTACTTTACACCAAACCCCATCATATTTACATAATTTCCCCAAAAAGAGCTCCAATTTTTCTGTAAATCTATTCCTCGAAGCACAAGATGTTTAAAAGTGGCGTACGTTCAATTTTGGGCGAACGATCTGAATTTTCGAAAATTGCGAACAAATACCTATTAACATTGTCGAAAAGAAATATTAACGCTAGAGATTTTTGTTTCATGAAATCTCTTTTTAAAAAGAGATATTAAATTAATGTACATTAAACACTCCACTCTTTCCTAGTAATGATCCACTCTTCACTAGTAATGATTGCTGCTATTGGGTCTAACCGCTTCCTTATTCTTTGGAGGGCTACTGTTTTTTAAATTTTTTTTCCAACAGTATTATCTCAAAAGTACTGGATGAGAACAGTTGATATCTGGAGTTGAAGGGATGGTGTTAGCTCCTATTGTAGGCCTGGTTCCTTGTGATTCCAGTGAAAAATCAGTAACTGCACTGAAACAGCAGAAGCTTCCGCCAATTGATAATCATAAGTGAATCACCATGTACTGGGTAGGGAGGAGAACGAGGAAATCTATATGAATTGTCGCCTGGTCTTTCTTTCTCAGATAAACACTTGGATAGTTTATCAACATCAAATCGGAATTTTAGCGCCTTTGATGTAATATTAAACATAAAAAAATCCCTTCCAGTTGTCTGCGTGTTAATTTTTAGTGTATCAAAATAGCCCCGACACCCGTATTACATTAGCCTCTTAAGTTGTATCATATTAGCCCCAAAAATTTGAGGCTGTATATATCATGACACGATTAATATTATTGCATTATTTTAACGCAGAAAAGAATATTAATTCTTTCTTAATGATAACCTATTTTCAAAAATATCGTGTCATAAAAAATAACGAAGTAACATCAAAAGATTTACATCACGGTGGTAAAGTTTTTGACTGGAAAAATTAGGCATTTTAGTTTTGATTTTTTTCCTCCCAAATATTGTTACATTCTGAGTGTTTGCTATATGGTCATTATAATAGAATATATTTCCTATCATTTGTCATTTTCTTGTTAATTTTGGACATAAATAAATAACAACTCTAAAAGTGTAATACATTAACCCCAATTTTCTACTGTATAATATTAGCCCCGACTGATCTTTATAACATTGTCGAAAAACAATATGAACGCTAGAGATTTTTGTTTAATGAAATCTCTTTTTAAAAATAGATCTTGTATTAAGATAAATTGAACACCCTGTTTTTTTTTAAAAAAACTGCAAATGCTTCACTTTCTTTTCCCATCGGAAAGGAGGTAGTCATGTCGTGTACCTGGTGGTGAGGGGGAACCGTGTCAGGTGAGTTAACTTTAAAGACCCGAGTTCGAATCCCGACGAGTAGAAAATATTTTCTGCTGCAGTAGGTCTTTTTTTGTTGTTTCTTTTTTGCAGGTTCACATAGTCCGTATTGAATATTGCATAGCAATTACGAATAATACGTGAAAATATATGCTGTTGAGGCAACACTTGTTTTGAACATAAAACACTTTCTAAATAGTATGTATAGTAAGATAAACTTTATTTAGGTGAGTAAACTTAGACCATTCACTTTGATTCTCTAAATTAAAACTTGACGTAACTGAGAACAGTCTCGTCATAAGAGTTATTATGATACATATATCCTTTATTTTTAAAATCTTAGGCCCCAAAACGCGCCTCAAATTAATTATTAATATAATAGCAATAGCTATTTATATATAATATAATTTCATAATTATTTCCAAAGAACCGGAACGCCGTTCCGTCGCGTACCAACAGAAATCAAGCCTTTTATATACAGGATATTCGGGGAAGAAATGTCGAATCTTCGAAAAATAGCTGTTAAGACAATTTTAAGCTTATTTTGTCTAATAAACTACACGGATATTCCAAATGACTAAGCCGCAATAAACATTCAAAAGTTGGTTTGGATATGTTTTCTAGGCAACTATTTGCGTTGTAGAAGCATATAGACACTTCATTAATATCTAAATTGTTTATGATTAACAAAATAAATGAATACATTTGATCAGAAAGAAAAATTAACCTAGAAATAAAAAAGCACCCAATTTTCACAGTTCGACTGCTTTTTTATTTCTCGGTTAATTTTTTCTGAACTAATATATTAATTTATATTGTTAATAATAAACATGTTACATGTTTCTGGGGTGTTTACATGATTCTAGAATGCAAAGTTTTGCGTAGAAATCATATTTTCAAACCAAAATTTGCGTGTTTATTGCAGCTCAGCCATTCAAAATATCTATGTAGTTTATTAGACAAAGTATGATTAAAATTGTTTACACAGCGTTTTTCAAACTTTCGACGTTTCCTTTTCCGATACTCTGTATATCCATGCTTCTTTAAAACCAAAAACAATAATTTGCGTACTGAAAACTAATTAATTAAACCCATGGCAGTATAATTGTTAACATAAGTACTGCCACACATCTTTCGCAGGATAAGGAGTAAAATTTAAAGAAAAATTATAGTTCACATGAATTTTGACAAATTTCGTCTTACTTTCTATGATATTCATATGGTAACATTATATTACAATATTCAATTGGTTAACAATTTCGTCTAAAGAGTCTTGTTTGATAATTCTGCAATTTCGTATTGTAATAAGATATCTTATGATACTCATGTCGTAAATAACTATTTGACAACTATTATGTTTAGTGTATGTGTCTAGCAGGTTTTGTATTATTCTGAGCAACTGGATCATACGAATCACGTTTACTACGTTATTCACACAGGAGCACATGAATCTCAAAAAAGTATTTAATAATATAATCCTTGCTGCTGAATCAACGTTTTATTGATGATTTTAATTTTGAAAATTTTCATTAGTTTGGATGTTTAAATATATGTATCACATGTAATTACATGTCTGTTAAACACGATAGCATTATATGAAGCAAGAAACATTGTTTTTGTTTGATCATTCAACTTCATCAATCACTCAAAATTCCTTTAATTTTCTCTGCTTATCAGTTTTTTAATCTCAGATCTTCGATGAAGACATGAATCAAATAACATCGTAGATATTTGAGTGTTTTAAAAATAATAACGTGAATAAATGCTTATATTTATTGAATTGGTTTTATAATAACCTGTAAAAACATGGGTTTTCTGTTGGTTTTGGGGATGTTGAAAACATTCAAATAGTAAAGGCAATGTTAAGCTGGTGACCTTTAACATTGTTTATTTGATATTTTTCTTAGGGATAGTTTATAATGGTTAAACGTTTTCAAAGAGTGCACATTAGATACCTCGAATGGCCCGTTTCCGTTTAATAAACCGCTACGTTCTCCCTGTACAGATGGTCGTGCAAAATTCAAGGTTTTGATAGATTCGTAGAATGGCGGCCAACAAACCACCTTCGAACTCTGACGATACTGAAATGTAGTCTGTGTTGGGAAGGTCATATCACTTGACCACCAAGTTCGTTCTATGTATTTTCACTGGGAAATGCTAGTGCATTGATATTTACTAAACTGTAAACAAACGCTAAATCTCTTTGAATTGTTATAACATCTGTTTTGCTTTCTTTTAGTAATATCAACTCGTTTTACCAAATACGTGAGTTTGTTATATTTTTACACGCTACCATTATTTAATTTTACAAGTATTTATTTTCAAGCATTTAGGAATTCATGAAATTTCATTGAAACGTTCGCCAATCTAAAAACCTTTTAAATGTATATTAAATATATTAATGTTGTTTAAAAATATGTATTAACAATGCGTAGATTTAGCACATAAAGCTCTGATTTGAATATTATACAATGAAATCATCAAATTAACAGTTTTAGAAAGGAATGATAAATTGAATTGAAAATATTAACTTAAAGTTTATATACGTTTATTTAGAAATTTCTATACTTGTGTAAATATTGTGATGTGTGATTCTACTCATGTGATCTTTCAAAACACAAAATTGAATCTTTCTGTATTGGAAAACCTTAACACTACCTTCATCCAATCCAGTGCAGTTTATAGCAAACAGCTAAGCAATATGTTTCCCTATTTTTAATGGTAATGGTTAAACAAGAGAAACAAATAGTTTCTGACTCTCGGTGTTAACAGGGGACTTAAAAAAATTAATAATACAGTTATTCGGTTGCTCAACACCCCTTTGATAGAAAAACAGGAACAATTGTTTGGGCGTAATACACCTTGAAAAATATTTTTTTTATAATCAATTTCTTTCCTATTTGATAAATATATCGACTTGAAAATTGTAGGACTTAAAAGAGAATATAAAAACCAAATAAAAGTTATGCTCATACTCGCCGTAAAAATACGAATTTAGCATAATTGAATTGGCCACAGAATTTGTTTACAGGCAAGTGCATTTTAAGCGTATGTGGCAGGCAAAAGCGCGGCATTGGAGAACTGTTTTTTCAGTATGCCCATCCCACGCTATTCTGCTAGCGCGAATGAATTAAGCGCAAACAAATGGGGTCTACTAAGATGTTAATTTCTTATAAATAATTACATATATCTCGAGAACGAGATATAATAGCACCGAACGGATTCCGGAATTTTGCATCACATTTAAACGCCATTCAGATTAGAGAATAAAAAAATTTGCAACAATTGCAAATTTATAAACAATTTCCAAATTTTGCAAATCTAAAGTGGGGAGAGTCTCCCGATGTCCCAGAACCAAAAACAGCGAATTAACAATTTTGCAACAAATTATAATTTTATAAACAAATTCGAAATATGCGTTAGAACGGCCGGGAAGGCTCCGCAAATTGTGCCTGAAATGAATATCTGAAAATAGCAGTTTGTCAGGAGTTACAAATCGATTACTAAAAGCTATAATAAATTTTGCTAAAATGATAAATATTTACTGGTCTATAGACAATCATTCTGGATGGAAAACCCCGCTTAGAAATATTTTTTTCGTCGTGGCGTACGCGCAGGCAAACTACCTCCTTCGGCAGGGAAATATGACGATATTTCCGTCTCGTACGTAAACGAACTAGCCCCCTCCCCCTGAGACAGCGTTCTTTCTGCCCCTTGGGATGTTGCACCAATCGCAGACAACTGTGGTTCTACCTGCTAGCGATTGGTCAACGCGTCCCTCCCCCTGCCCTCCCCCAGGCCGAGGGGTGTCCAAGTTTGTCGGCGCGGTGTGGAAGATAGAATTTTGAACGACATTTTTTCTGAGGGAGAGGGTACATTAGGATGCAAGAGTCAAAACTGTATGGTCATATCTGGAAGGAATACATTATGGACTGGTGATTCAGAATATACGATGTGAATGATGAGAGGCAGGGGAGATGGGAGAACCTCTACATTAATTACACTAATTTTAACGAGCGTATTAAATTTAACGTACAAACGCATTAAGTCCTATTTAATGTACAAGGTTACATTGAGTTTCCTACACAATGTACATTAGATTTAATAAATTTCTGACAATGCTCTGTACACAACCATCCACCCGACCTACCCACCCCTCCGATCTACACTTCAATAACCTGCGCAGACCTCTCCTCCCACGTACAACCCCACCTGCCCACCCCTCACACACAACACGCCACTCACCCCAACGCCCATCACATTACAAAACCCGCCTTGGCGCACCCCCTCGAACCATCCCACCCCACCCGCTCCATCCACCTCACCCACCGCACCACACCCGCCTGCGCAGAATGGCGAAAGGAACGGGAGCAAGCGCGCAGCAGTGCATTCTGCGCGCAGTTATTTCCGGATCCGCCATTCGTCAGCCGGACGCGGCTCGCCCGCGCGAAGGCAAACAACCTCACCCCCACCCCATCCCCCCACACACACTCCATGCGCCTCTCCTCTCCCTGTCGCTCCTCAGAACTAGCGTTCGGATGTGGATGGTGCGTTAGAGACTGATTTCGAATTGCTTTCGGTCCACGTTATCCACAAAAGTGGAATATATGTAAAATGAAATTTGGAAATCGCTGCCGTTTTGAAATTATCAAAGAGAGTAAATAAGATTCTGAGATTTACAAAATGAAACATTGCCTTACAATGTATTATTCCTAGATTGTATTAACAACACTGTATTACCTCTACAAACGTACTGAAGATTTGATACCGCACGATAGAGAACGCAACGTGTAGCGCTAAGCGCACGAAAATGCAAACGGTTACAAAAAAAACAAAAACAAAAACAGGAAAATGCAATCGGTTACAAAAAACAGGAAAATGCAATCGGTTACAAAAAACAGGAAAATGCAAACGGTTACAAAAATCAGGAAAATGCAAACGGTTACAAAAATCAGGAAAATGCAAATGGTTACAAAAAGCAGGAAAATGCGAACGGTTACAAAAAACAGGAAAATGCAAACGGTTGCAGAAAACAGGAAAATGCAAACGGTTACAAAAAAACAGGAAAATGCAAACGGTTACAAAAAAACAGGAAAATGCAAACGGTAACAAAAAAAACAGGAAAATTCAAACGGTTACAAAAAACAGGAAAATGCAAACGGCTGCAAAAAAACAGGTGTTGTCGTTCACGTACAATCGTGTCACGCACGATCGTCTGAGCATTCACTTTCAACAGCACTTTCGTGAGGCACCGCCCCAGCCGGGATAAGCTAATATAATCTAAATTAAGCCAAGCTTTACTGCTATCCCGACATGTGTGGTAGTGTAGTGCAAGTAAATGTAAATAAGGGGAGAGGTGGAGACAAGGAATAAGAAAGAAAGACAGAGAAAGAAAAATCGCGCACGGTTCGTTGCCCGTTTGTTAAGGTAGTGCTCCAACATTCTCCTCGTGTAGATCGGAGAAACCAGGGATAAATCACCCATCAGAGCAGATGCTAGAATTTTCCTTCAGACAGTAGTCAAATTCGACGTAGCTGTGTACCTAGTGTCAAAAATCAGCCAGTGTCAGGGCTCGAACCTCGGTCAACGTCGCAGCAGAGGCAACGTCAAATGTGGCCAATGAGCATTCGCAGACGGTTGCAGTATTGGGAGTTCCTGGGGAAGGGTAATGGGGGCGGGGAACTCCCCTACCCCAACCCGTTGATTGATTACCGTTTCCGGGCGCGTAAACTACTGAGGTCATTAGTCCCGTAAGTGTATTGCGTGTTTTTCATCATCGGGAGGTGGCGGTGATCTTCCGGCACTGGATGGCGAGATCCGGTGACGACCTACCGTCGACTAGTGGGGTTTCCCAAACCAGGTATCTCCCACCAGCGGGGGACCACTCCATCCGGAACAACGCCCTGACCGGTCTCCCGGCATGTGTGGTAGTGTAGTGCATGTTAGTGTGTGTGATTGTGTGTGGGGTGAGGATAGGACAAGGAAGAAGAAGGAAAGATCGCGCGCCATCCGTGACCCGTTTGTTAGGGTACTGCTCCGGCATTCACCTGGTGTTGATCGGAGAAACCACGGAACACTACCGATCAGAGCAGCCTGCCGCTAGAATTCTCCTTCAGGCAGCGACTGAATTCGACCTACCTGAAAAGCTAGTGCCGAAAATCCTGCCGCCGCGCCGTCGGGACTCGAACCTAGGACCTAAGGTCAGAGGCTCTGCAGTGACATCAGTTGATGCACTGAACCACCGCTCGCGGTGCGACCTGATGATAGAAGTGGGGATATAGAGCGAATGTGGTGTTTCGTGATAAGATTGTTTCGTGTAGTTGCTGTAATTGTCGCCCCATGCACGTCACTGATTTTCAGAGGTAGACAAAGCGGTATTCCTTTTTCGAGGAAACATAGCAAAGGTTGTCACGAAGTCACACGATATTTTCCTCCTCGTCTCGACTTTTTCCTTTCGATTCGGCAACATTCCAGAAAGTTTCGAGGGGCACTAGAGCCCATCGAAGCCCGGTTCGACACTCCTCCCTCTACTCTGTGATTCTGCGTTGATTGACAGGTTAAAAAGCTGTAGAAACGAATAGAAATTCTCTGGCACGAGGCACTCAACTGTTGTCAACCTGCCTCGACAAAAGACTCCTTTTTACAAAACTCCCGAGGCATTCATACGTTTTATGTAGATCGCGGAAAAGCTCTGTTGCCGAAGTATTCGGGGATGGTAGAATAGCCACAATGAAATATTTTGTTACAAAGAACTAGATGTGAGAAATCGACTGAGGTTGTTATGTATGTGACCATTCTGGTATGCGTCCGTATTTGGTAAGAAATGGTCATACTCTCTACTACGCGAAAGGTAAAATCTTCAAACCTAAAAACCTATTTTCTTCTACAGTATTTTAACGTTCAGGAATATCATTACCTTTCGAGCTTTGTTATATTTAACATTCATAGAGAATGCAATAGATTTGCTTTATTTGCCTTCTCCTTTGGATCATTGATTACATTTTCAATGTATATGCAATGATGTTCATTTATGAGTTTTAGAAACAAATGAACAGAACATGTATTCATTAATCGAGAACACACGTTTTTGATGTATTTAATGCACCTATGACAACAATTGTGAAAAACGTGTGCATTGCTATACTCTTTTTCCGAAATTTATACATAAATCTTTACCACTTGATTCATCAGACTGACGATAACTGAACCTAATTTTGTAATGAATTATCCAAAACCCGTGCTGTTGAGGGTGTTAAGCATTTTTGGAGTTTTTTTCAAAGCCACTTACGGAGACGAACACGTTCGATTGCTCTTGACAAGACGAATCTGTTAGATCTTCTTCTAGCCCGATCTTTCATAATATTTTGAATTAATGATAGAACAAACACATTTTGGTGTTTTTATGGCATCTATAGTGCTAAATAGATGTTGTTTACTGCAGCATCTTTTTGAAATAACGTGAATACTCAAGACATGATTCATTAAATTGAAAATAATTAAACCTGCTAATTTAATGAAACACGATTTTTAACCCACTTCTACCGATACTTTCTCATGTAACTCTCTGTTTCCGAGCACAGGCAAGCTCACATAAATTGGTCCCAATATTTCTAGAATAGAATATTTCTACTATTAGAAAGAATGGAAATACCTTCTTGTGCAGACTTAATGGAAAGTACTCGAGATTAAACCCAATGGTTTCCTGTAGAAAATGTCGTTTCGGCTCCTGGCTCTTACTTGAGAAAAAAATAAAATCCGCAGGAACCAATATCCTTTCTACAATAGATCCAAAATTCTGTCCAGAATTTACACATCGAGTCTTTTATGATGTTTATTTTCTGTCTACTTTAAGATTAAAATTTAATTAAGTGCCTAACATACTTTTTTAAAACGTTTGTGTACAATACTGATAAAGCGTTCCCTTTGTGAACAATGTCCTTTGGTAAGTTCAGAATTATTTTATATTTCTATTTTTTTCTCGAAAGTGCTTTATATTTACACTTTTACATTCTTCCTTAAGTATAAATACTGTATTAATTAAATATGACAAAGAAAATAACAAATGTAATGACATACGTCGCTAATGGCTTCAGTGATAAATTTTGCTTTTAGCCCTTATTGACATACATGCATCTTGCTTCTGAACCGCCAACGTGTCGTATCACCCCACTGTAATGTTCGAGGAAGAACGCCTGTCCCTGACGATAACTCCCTGGCGGCAACACACACACTGTGGTTTTGCACTGGGACAGTTGTGCCGCCTCCGGAAACCCATGTTTGAGCAGATGTTGCTCACTTTGTTCTCTTCTTGTGTTCCCTCTCCTCCATGTGCCCTCGTTGTGTCTCTCGCCTTTCTATTATCGCGAACATGTTGTTGTGATCCCAAGGATAAAACATTCGAAACGTTAAAAACTTTGAAACTCGAGATATTTTCAATTGACCACGCGATTGCCGATTTGAAATGCAAAAATGCATTGAAACCATTATCCTTCGTTAACTATTAATTTTTTTATTACGAAACCAATTTCAAACTTCTGAAATCGTACTATTATTCTTTTTTTGCAAAGAATATCGGCAAACAGAGCTATTTCTAATAGAGGAGGGCATATCGTTAACGTGGTACAAAAAGAGGATAGGCCCGAGATAGAGCCTCGAGAGACCCCATTCTCAGTTGGTACAGAATTGGAAAGATATGTAAATAATATCGTATCGTGCCAGTACGGTATATCTACTCAAATTTAATTAAGTGTCAAATAAATTTCTCGAAAACTCAACAGTTTTCTGTAAAATTGAGCTCAATATTCCACATTTTCACGATCGCTCAAACGCCATTTTCTCAAAAATGGCTCCAAATTTTTTCTTCAAATTTTTTTCAACGAATAGTGCTATTTGCACTGTTTAATATGACGTAAAGTTTATTTGGCGTATTCTTTTGTGTTTTGTTTTCAAAAATTACACAAATGTAATTTTTTTAATATATTTCACGCTGTTAATATGCACATTTTCAACAATTTGTATACATTAAAAACGGCTTCAAAAATTTCAATAAAAGTTTCTATTTAGGACGAGGTTTTACTCTTCTTTAATGTTCTTGAAGTCATATTTAGGTTCTACTATTAAGAAACAGAAAAGTTGAGAAAATGTCAAGAAAATGTACTTTCAGTGACGATAGATGACCGCTGGCCAGAGAATGGAGAGCAAAAGCAGACCCTAAAGCTAGTCCACACCAAGGAAAATAAAAAAAATTGCTACGAGAAAGTCTGTGCCATTCCGTAGCATTTCTAGTTTTCTTTAGAGCAATGAGGTGGAGAAGTCCAGAGTTCTGGTTTTATCTCAACTTTTGTGTATATATAATTCCTAGAACATTGTAAGGTATGAAGAACGGGAAACAGTGCACAAATTTATTCGCAGAATATGGTAAACTTATGAAGGTTTTAATCAGTCTTTTTCCTGTCCTTCAACAACAGCATACCGTGAGAAATATGGTCCTAGAAGAACTCTCTCATCTCCGTTTGACACACACACGCACAGCTTAACGCACATCAATCTCTTTCCTCGCAGTTTCCCTCGTGTCTGATCGGATGTTCCTCTCCCAACCTCTGCCCGATGCACTCTGCACACTCCGGCGCATTTCCTCTCCAGGTGCTCCGACAGGTCACAGACCGCCAACCAGCCTCCCCACTCCTCGCCTCCCATCACACACGGCGCCACCAACCACCTGCCCCGCCCCCTCCCTGCCGCCCCCTCACCGCCTCGGGTCATTAGTTCTCGTCGTCCGCTGCTGTCCCTCGCCGCGCCGCCCTGCGACCTACAGTTCTCCTCTACCCTCACCCACACCCCTAGACTCTCACCATTCAACACATCCCCTCACCCACTGCCCCGCTACACCAGCATACGCTCGCCTGCGGCACTCAGCAAAACACCCGAAACCTACGTCCTCGCGGCAACAACCTCCTCCCGGCAAATCCTTTTCTCCACCACCTCTACCATCACAGTCTCCCGCTACCTCCATAGCCACGCCACCTCCCTCCCCTCGCCATATCCGTCCCCCCGCCATCTCCGTCTCCCGCCACCACTGTCTCCCCGCCACCTCCGTCTCCTCACCGCCTCCGTCTCCCCGCCGCCTCCGTCTCCCCGCCGCCTGTCACCCCGCCACCACCGTCGCCCCGTCGCCTCCGTCTCCCCGCCGCCTGTCTCCCCGCCACCTCCGTCTCCCCGTCACCTCCCTCTCACCGCTTCATCCGTCTCCTCGCCACTTCCGTCTCCCCGCCACCTCCGTCTCCCCGTCGCCTCCGTCTCCCCGCCGCCTGTCTCCCCGCCGCCTCCGTCTCCCTGCCGCCTCCGTCTGCCCGCCGCCTCCGTCTCCCCGTCACCTCCCGTCTCCCCGCCGCCTGTCTTCCGCCACCTCCATCTCCCCTCGCCGCCTTCGTCTCACCGCCTCATCCGTCTCCTCGGCACTTCCATCTCCCTGCCGCCTCCGTCTCCTCACCGCCTCCGCGTCTTCCCGCCGCCTCCGTCTCCCCGCCGCCTCCGTCTCCCGCCGCCTCCGCTGTCTCCGCGCCTCCGTCTCCCGCCGCCTCTGCCCCCGCCGCCTCCGTCTCCCCGCCGCCTCCGTCTCCCCGCCGCCTCCGTCTCCCCGCCGCCTCCGTCTCCTGCCGCCTCCGTCTCCTCGCCGCCTCCGTCTCCCCGCCGCCTCCGTCTCCCCGCCCTCCGTCTCCCGCCGCCTCCGTCTCCCTGCCGCCTGTCACCCCGCCACCACCGTCCCCGTCGCCTCCGTCTCCCCTCGCCGCCTGTCTCTCGCCACTTCCGTCTCCCCGCCGCCTGCTCCTCCGCCACTCTCCATCTCCCCGCCGCCTTCGTCTCACCGCCTCATCCGTCTCCTCGGCACTTCCGTCTCCCCGCCACCTCCGTCTCCCCGCCGCCTCCGTATCTTTGCCTCATCCGTCTCTCCGCCACTTTCGTCTTCCCGCCACCTCCGACTCCCCACCACCTCCGTCTACCCGCGACCTTCGTTTTCCCACCACGTCCGTCTCCCCGCCGCCTCCGTCTCCCCGCCGCCTCCGTCTCCCTGCCGCCTCCGTCTGCCCGCCACCTCCGTCTCCCCGTCACCTCCGTCTCCCCGCCGCCTGTCTCTCCGCCACCTCCATCTCCCCGCCACCTTCGTCTCACCGCCTCATCCGTCTCCTCGGCACCTCCGTCTCCCTGCCGCCTCCGTCTCCCCGCCACCTCCGTCTCCCCGCTGCCTCCGTCTCCCCGACGCCTGTCTCCCCGCCACTTCCTTCTCCCCGCCATCTACGTCTCCCGCCGCCTCCGTATCCCCGCCACCTCCCTCTCCCCGTCGCCTCCGTCTCCCCGCCTCCTGCGACTTCCCTCCGCCTCCGTCTCTCCGCCTCATCCGTCTCCGCGCTACCTCCGTCTTCCCGCTACCCCCGACCACCACCTCCGTCTACCCGCGACTTTCGTTTTCCCACCACGTTCGTCTCCCCGCCACTACCATCTCCTCACCGTCACCGTCTTCCCGCCATCTCCGTCTTCCGGCAGCTCCGTCTCAGTGTCATCTACGTCTCCCCACTACCTGCATCACCCGGCACCTGCGTCTCCCTGCCACCTGGGTCTCCCCGCCACCTACGTCTCCCCGCAACTTCTGACTTCCCACCACATCCGCCTGCCCCCACTTCCCTACCACCTTTCTCTCCCTGCCACCAGAATCTCGCCGACAACTCTGTCCCCCTGCTACATCTGTACCGGGAGTGGTGCATCAAGTGATGTCTCTGCAGTGCCTCTGACCGGGAGGTCCTAGGGTTACACTCCCCACAGTGGCAGGATTTTCGACACTAGCTATATAGCTAGTGTCGCTCTACACTATCACACAAGCGGGGAAACCTGTCAGGGGCTTAGAACTTGCCCCAGCTGAGACAATGTTCCGCTGTGGGAGATACCTGGTTGGGGAGAACCCCGCTAGTCGACCGTTGTTCAACGCCGAATCTCACCATCCAGCGAAGGAAGATTGCCGGCACCTCCCAATGGAAAAACATGCATTACCCTTAGATAACTAATGATCTCGGTAGTTGACGCGTTTGGAATTACTAACAATCAATGAAGCTACCTCCGTCTCCTCACCACTTCTGACTATCCCCACCTCTATTTCTCCCCATCTCTGCATTTCCACCATAACAGTCTCCCACCACCTCCACTTCCCCGTCACCTTTCTCTCCCCCCAGCTGCATCTCCCCGCCTCGTCCATGCCTCTTCCGTCTTCGTCTCCTCGCCACAACCATCTCCTCCGCCTCTTCCGTCTCCCCGCCACGTGCATCTCCCCGGGACCTCCATATCCCAGTCCCAACCATGTCCCCGTCACTTTCGTCTCCTCACCACAGCCATCTGCCCGCCACCTCCCTCCCCCGCCACCTCCCTCCCCCGCCACCTCTGTCTCCCCGCCACCTCCGTCTCCCCGCCGCTGCATCTCTCCGCCTCGTCCATGTCTCTTCCGCCTTCGTCTCTTCGCCACAACTTATTCCGCCTCTTCCGTCTCATATCCCAGTCTCAACCTTGTCCCCGACACTTCCGTCTCCTCACCACAGTCATCTGCCCGCCACCTCTGTCTCCCCGCCACCTCCGTCTCCCCGCCGCTGCATCTCTCCGGCTCCTCGTCCATGTCTCTTCCGCCTTCGTCTCTTCGCCACAACTTATTCCGCTCCCTTCCGTCTCCCCTGCCACGTGCATCTCCCTGGGACCTCCATATCCTGGAAGTCTCAACCTTGTCCCCGACACTTCCGTCTCTCACCACAGTCATCTGCCTGCTACCTCTGTCTTCCCTCATGCCACTTCTCGTCTCCCCGCCGCTGCATCCCTCCGCCTCGTCCATGTCTCTTCCGCCTTCGTCTCTTCGCCACAACTTATTCCGCCTCTTCCGTCTCCCCGCCACGTGCATCTCCCCGGGACCTCCATATCCCAGTCTCAACCTTGTCCCCGACACTTCCGTCTCCTCACCACAGTCATCTGCCCGCCACCTCTGTCTCCCCGCCACCTCCGTCTCCCCGCCGCTGCATCTCTCCGCCTCGTCCATGTCTCTTCCGCCTTCGTCTCTTCGCCACAACTTATTCCGCCTCTTCCGTCTCCCCGCCACGTGCATCTCCCCGGGACCTCCATATCCCAGTCTCAACCTTGTCCCCGACACTTCCGTCTCCTCACCACAGTCATCTGCCCGCCACCTCTGTCTCCCCGCCACCTCCGTCTCCCCGCCGCTGCATCTCTCCGCCTCGTCCATGTCTCTTCCGCCTTCGTCTCCTCGCCACAACTTATTCCGCCTCTTCCGTCTCCCCGCCACGTGCATCTCCCCGGGACCTCCATATCCCAGTCTCAACCTTGTCCCCGACACTTCCGTCTCCTCACCACAACCATCTGCCCACCACCTCCGTCTCCTCTTCATCTGTCTCTCCTGCATCCGTCCCACCGCCTCTCACCGTCTCACCGCTGCTCTCCGAATCCCCGCCTCCATCTCTTCCCCGTCCGTGTATCTGCCCGTCTTCCAGTTCCTCTGCTCCCTCCACCCCTGCCCCCCTCCGTCACCATACCCCCCCTCCGCCGCGCAGTCACCGGCGCCTTTGACAGAAGCCCCGCCCCCACGAGCTGATCTCCACAAAGGAAGCCACCGGTCGCCTATCGGCAAATCGATATTGAACGCCCAGTTTAGAGCATCGATCTTCCACAGAAAGTTGCTCTCACATGCTGGAATGTGGAAGCGAGAATACGCAGCGAGTTTATTGTTTTATTGTGCAGCACAGGCAGTGCGAAATTTAGTTTGTTGTTAGAGGTGTTGGTGTTATTGTTACTGTTATCTGTTTTCGTCTTAATGGAGAATGCCATAATTGTCGAAGCTTTGTA
The DNA here is from genome assembly GCA_011170035.1 of Teleogryllus occipitalis. Taxonomy (NCBI): domain Eukaryota; kingdom Metazoa; phylum Arthropoda; class Insecta; order Orthoptera; family Gryllidae; genus Teleogryllus; species Teleogryllus occipitalis. The sequence goes on along the minus strand of BLKR01010434.1, from coordinate 34,270 downwards.
CGTCTTTTTACTAGGAATAATGGGATTTTCCGTAAACAAAAGAAAATAAAAATGAAAAAAGATAACGTTACGTAAAAATGTGTATTAAGGATTAGGTTACATGTTAATATTAAAAGGAACAAATATTTAACATTTTAAACGTGATACAATATTCAGTTTGTTGTAGGGCAATGATTTCCAAGTATCTTTATTTTTTTAATCTCAATATTATATTTATGTTTTTAACAAGATCTCATTACTGGAGGCGAATATAAAAAACTTTGTTTGTAATGAATGTATTACATTGACTCGTTCCTTTTGAAAACGAGGAAATTATTTTTTTATGTCGTGTACTTTTCAGCGAAATACCATGTTTTCAGCATTTTTCTCATGTGCCCGTGCATTTTCATAGTTATTATTTACTTGTCAACGTTATTATAGGTCATCAGTATTTCCTAAGTCTCACAGGGTCACAGTTTGACAGAAGAGTCACGCTTAAAAGGACGAAGAAAAACATTATACTGCAAAACAAGCGTAGCCAACTCGAAATGGATCTATATGGGGAACACTTAGCCAAAGTTTCTCAAGCCGCTAGTTATTATATAGACAAAGAGTCTTAGAAATCAACTAATTTTTATCCTATGCTCGTACTCGGAAAATAAAAAGACACTTCTTAATGGTTGATTTGTCGCTAAAACTCCTCTTAATTTCTCAGCTGTGATAACATTTTTAACTACTTTCTTCAAGTGACGAGCAACATTTATTTATTTAAGGTGAAAAACAGCTAAAAATGTGTGACGTGCTATGGGGTGAAGTTCAATACGTATATGGTTTCTTCAGCTCTGGAATATCTCTTTTTACACATACACACATTAATTTGAATTACGAATACATGTAGCAACGAGTGTTTTGCCAAGAAGTGATATGAAAATATTATCTCCATTATAATAAAAACAATTTTCAAAAGCAAATAAGCTGCATCTTAAGTGTATTTGCTTTACGTGAAAGAATCGATAAAATAAAAAAACTATTATTTGAATATTTACATTCTTGAAAGAGCTCAACAAAACATACACAGAGAGTGAAGCTTCATTTATGTTCAGAAGCAAAACGAGGGGCCATCTCAGCATTTGCTAAAGAGATCAGGAAAACTGGACAAAAACCTTATGGAGATGGGATAATTGGCCCGGAAGAAGTAAATTTCGTGTGTTTCAGCAACCCCCTTACGTGTTACGGCCTACTTACGCTACGACCTAAGCGACGCTACGATACTTATGTTACGACCTCCTTACGCTACTTCATCGACCCCGTCAGGTGCTTCTCTGTAATATACAACACTCCGCACATATTTAACACAAATAAAGGCACATAACAGACATAAGAATAACTTCACAAAGAATATCAACAAAGGTTTAAAAAAGTATTAGAATTATGTTTTATTTTTCCTTATTATTATATGAGGCACTCAGCGCCAAAGAGATCTAAAGCACATTGACATAAGAGAAGATCCTCGACTTAATCGACTTGCACGGATACCCTACAAATGATCCTCCTTTTTCGACCCTCTTGATGTTTTCCTCGTCATCTATTTTTCATAATTTTCTTCATATGATCTCAACATTGAGGCCCTATATTAATCGGGGCTTTCTTGAGATTCATTTGAACTTGATTGAAGTGGAATACTCCATCTGATCTTGACTTTGAAATCTTCACAGAATCGTTTCTTCCTTAAGATGCTTCCTATCATCAATTTTCTAGAAATCATCTTGTGATTGACTAGTATCTGAATTGTGAATCCCCATTGATCTATTTTCTAGAGATTCTCTGATGCCTTTGCTCATGGCCCCTTACTTGAAGGACTTGTTTCAGATAATGTTTGAGCAGGTATCTCAGTATACTCCATTTGATAGACCTGATCCTCCATTTGATCTATTTCCCCTGAGTTGTGTGGTAGTAGTCGGTAAGGACCATGATCGGGCCGTGATGCTGACCCTACCAAATGTCACCACCCTCACAAATGTGGACCCGATTTCAACAAAATCTTGTTTTTGTTATTTTTTTCAAATTGCTCAAATTGCACTCAATATTGCGCGAAAACTACTAAAATGTTTAAAAAATGTACGTGCTCATAATGCAAGCATTATGGACAACAAATTTCATTTGAAGAACATCTCTCTATCTTTAATTTTGTAGTTGTAGGAAAAAAATGTAAACGAACAAAATTCAAACTTTTGCAATTTTCAAAACTTCAGTGTTAACCAGGAAAATCTGACCTATGCCACCTTTATAAGTGTATTTTATTTTATTCTTAGAAATTTAAAGAAAAAAATTGGATCTGTTTTTCAAAAACTTTAGAAATGTCGCAGGGGCTTCATGTAAAGTACCCACAAATTTTAAAGAATGTTTTCAAAATCTGAAAGCTACGACGCGAGCCAGATGAGCAGTGTTTTCTTCAATTTGGAAGAAATCCTACTTATGGTTGAAGCACTAGATGAGTTTACAGACAGACAGACAGACAGACAGACAGACAGACAGACAGACAGACAGACAGACAGACAGACAGACAGACAGACAGACAGACAGACAGACAGACAGACAGACAGACAGACAGACAGACAGACAGACGTTTTGCCGTCAATTGGTTTTTCAAAATCAAGGATCCACAAAACAGGGTTTCTGGCTATACCACGTGTTACAGGATTTTTTCTTAATTTAGCTACTGGATTTATCAACTTTTTCGTTATCAGGATTTTCTGCCAAAAATCCGCTATTTTTTCGCGCTGCATTAGATAACTTTCTCAATACTACGTATATTACTCTATATATACGTACGTATACGAGAAAGTAAAGAGGGTGCCCGCACCTAATGTAAAGAGGCTAACTAGCACGAAAATCTCTGCCGTTTAGTGACACCACTACATAGCGTCACTACATAACGTCACACACTACATTCCTTAACCCTCCTTTCCATCCTCAGCCGTTCCTGCTGGTAGAGGGCCCACGTTCATTCTGTACTAACTCTCTGATGTATACCCCGCGACACTGTGAGGTACACGCGAAGTGCAGATCGTATATCGTGACTAATTTTCTGTTAATATCTGGAGTCAACTATTTACGGAACAGCAGCTTCTAGAAGTGAGAAAGAATTGTAAATCCATCTGGTCCAATCAAAAGGAAATTTTTCCCCGAACGCCTGCATTTCTGCGGCTTCATCAATATCCGCTTGCTTCGTTCGGTTTCTTGTCCTTCGCTGGGCTGCGCCCTCTCCGCGGGCGGCTCATCCGCATGGCGTCGTGCCTTCCGCACGCGCCGCGTCCGAGCCTCGCGCCTCGGCCTGCGCGTCCTCAGGCAGCAGCCGACGGTCGGGGGCACAGGAAGGGGAGCGACGGACGCAGCCGGCCGCAGAGGCTTCACCAGACAGCAGATTGATTGATTAGTCAGCTGCTAAGGTCATTAGTCACGTAACTGAAGTGCATGATTTTGTCGCCGGAGGGGGCAGTGATGTACACCTCCTGGGTGGAGAGAACCTACGCCTCGGCTTGGGAGGTTTTCTCCATCCAGGTATCGCCCAGCACACTGCCCGATTGATTGATTGATTGATTGGTTGGTTGATTTTTCGTTTTCTGGGCGCGTCAACTGCATTGGTCAATACTCCCGTTAGTGTAGTGCATGTTTTTTCTCGGGAGATGGTGGTGATCTTCCCCCAATGGATGGCGAGATCCGGCACCGACCTACCGTCGGCTAGAGGGGTTTCCCCCTAACCAGGACTCTCCCACCAGCGGGGCACCGCCCCAGCCGGGACAAGCTCTAAGCTTCCGACTGGTCTCCCGGGATATGTGGTGGTGTAGTGCATGTTAGTGTGAGTGTGTGTAATAGGAGAGGATAGGACAAGGAAGGGGAAGGGCAGATCGCGCGCGGTCCGTGGCCCGTTTGGTAGGGTACTGCTCCGGCATTTACCTGGTACTGATCGGAGGAACCACGGAAAACTACCAATCACAGCAGCCGTCTGCTAAAATTCTCCTCCAGATAGCAACTGAATTCGACCTAGCTGAAAAGCTAGTGTCAAAAATCCTGCCGCCGTCAGCACCCGAACCTAGGACCTCCCGGTCAGAGGCACTGCAGTGACATCAGTTGATGCACTGAGGTGGGTAGAGAGAACCTACGCTTCGGCTTGTGGGGTTTTCTCCATTCAGGTATCGCCCAATAGCAGGACACCGCCCGAGCCGTGTCAGGCTTTAAGATCGCGACATGTTGGTAGTGTTGTGCATATAAGTGTAAGTGTTTGTAAGGAATAGAATAAGAAAGAGAAAGGAATATTGTATGATATTAATTATCATAAAAATGGTTACTACAACATTCCAAAGCAGTTTAAATATAAATAACGTCTAATGCTAGACAGTGCTGAGCCATATAAGATATTCCTTTTTTTTATACATGACCATTAAATTTTCATAGAAACACAGCACAGGGACAGGGAAGTATAGAGACTCAGATGAAAAAATTAATGCGACCACTCCAATAAAAAAGCAAAAGAACTAAATACCAGATCCACCAAATGAGCAATAAAGGAAAACTAGTTTATGTCTCGTTGACGCGAGAAACAGAATCAGTAAAGAAAATTAGTGTGCTTTGCGCAACCCACGGAGATAGGTGTCAACACTGAACGCAATAGAAATTGACGACGTGAAGACAACGGGGTGACAGCGTCGCTGGCGTCAGTTCGATAACGCGTTGACCGTGCAACCTGATAAGCATCCGTTTGGAAATCAATATACGACGATACCGCCACGCGTCGCTCCGGCCCTCACCCCCGCCCGGTCACCCCGGGCGAAGTTCGCCGCCAGCCAGCCTTCCGTCCGCCCATCCCGTCGATCCCCTCCATGACCATTGCCATATCCACCCATCACTGCCGCTGCCCCCCTTCCTCACTGCCCCCCTTGCCCCAGTTCTGCCTCGACCTCTTTCCTAGTCCCTCTGACCGGGAGATCCTGGCTTTGAGTCCCGTCGGCGGCAGGATTACCAACACTGACTTGTCTGCTAGGTCGAATTCAGTCGCTGAATGAAGGAAAATGTGGCTGTCTAGAAACATTATTGCTTGTGTATAACTCATATTATATTCTGCAACGATAACCGATATGATGGTGTTCTTACACTCCCTTTCGTTGTTTTCAACTGATTTCTTCCATAAATATCTATCACGATGTTCGCACATTTAAGAAATTGAAATGAAATTTAGAGAAAATTCCATTCATTGACATATATTAAATTAAAAACAGAATAACAGTAATACAAATCTGTTACTACAGTTATTATCCAAGTTTGCTTGTAAAAGCGGAGGAAAGAGCTTACTTCAGAAAGAAGCCTCGAATATGTATATTTCGTGATAATATGCTTTCGAAGGGATTAGCTGAGATTTCTTGTCATTAGCTTGAATTATGTCGGGTTGAAATTTTGAAGCCCAAATCCCAAAACAGTGTCCCGCCCTAGATGCTTGAATCATGGTCTAATCTGCTATGCTCAGCAGATACTTTAATCCGGAAGTAGCTTTCCCTACCCCGAAGCGCACCTGCCTCGGTCGGCGCGTTGTCGATCGTTAACTTCCGGTGGATTCTGCTGCCCCTGATGCCACTTTATATCCATTATCTCCCACATAAAAATATTTTCCGGTCTTCCTCTAAATAAAATATACGAGGGTTGTCCAGAAACCGATTTTTTCTTTCCCTGGCGTGAATTGTAAAAGTTTGAAAAATTACAAACAAAATGTATATACATCTCAAAACTTCAATCATTCATCAATACTGACCCCATGGTCCTCCATGCGATTCTGAAGAGCTAGTTTTATTGTAATTGTGCAAAACTCTATGTCCCATTCCCCCGCTGTAATCTTGGCAATGCGAACATTACGTCACATTAGGTGAGTTTAAAGTTTGGAGGGCAATTGACAAAATGTGCTAGGTCGGGAGTATTGAGGAGAGATTAAAGATTTCTATTCATTAAGTTTCATCAATTTCACCTGTACGTCACTGTCAAATATTTCTATATTTTATTGTTATGACATTGCCTAATTTATATTTTATTGAAAATATTCAAACATATTTTCGAAATTTATTTTTTTACAAAAAGTGGCTAAAACGTTGTTTCAAACAAAATAAATTCACTTGTGATTTTGTTTTGTTTGAAATCTGCGTGATTCACAAACAAAAGGCTAACGACATACGTAGGTGAAAAATGAATGCTAGCAGAACGCCCTTGTCTATTGTTAATCACTAACGCAGAAAGTGGATATCAGCTGATGTCCCTTTGATGCCTCTCCCTCTCCCTCTCTTTCTGTCTGTCTCTCTCTCTCTCTCTCTCTGTCTCTCTCTCTCTCTGTATGTATGTATGTATGTATGTATGTATGTATGTATGCATGTATGTCTCTCTCTCTGTCTCTGCAATTCGCGCCTGGAACAGACGAAGGGGAGCTTGTGATGACGGAGAGTCAAGAGTTCATTAACGAGGGTCCACTCATTGTCCAAATGAGGTCGAACAGGGTGATGTTGTTGCTTTTGTCTAAATTCTCATGAGTGTCTGAAGCACCTGATGCGAGAGATTGCATTGACCTACTCTACATACATGATGTCGCTTGCAAACGAGTAAAATATTCACCTGCGACGCAAATAATCAACCACACATAGTTTTCGTACGGCTTATTCGGTTAGAGAAATAATAGTAGCATTGTGCCAGTCCCAGAGGTACAGATACACTTGGTTTTTAACTGTTTTTTATGTTAAATAAATAAAATTAATAAATAAATAAAACAAATTTACAATTCTTAAAAATCATATTAAAATTTAAGAAATGTGGACTTTCGAGTGTGAATAAGTAGCAAAAGAGTAAGACTCCCATTTTCAGCAGAAACTACATCAGCACGTACTTTCTCCTTAGTAAAGGTTGAGTAATATCATAATACCGTAATTTCTGTCCATATCAACATATTTCAGTCTTCACTTGTACAAATCATTACAAACTGTAGGTGCGTAAACTAATCGTTTAAAACTGATACATCAACAAATTAAAACTTCTTTTCATAAAGTCTTGCAGGGGGGGGTCTTGCCCATCCGACTTGAGCCAATGAGCTTCAGACACCTGTTTGCGGCACAATATTAGCGGGAATTTTAAAACCAGTCAGATTCCAAAATTATCACCTCTATTCAAGACATTGAAACAGATTTATGAAGCATTTCTTTTAAATACTGCATCTTGAACACCGTGTTAGTTTTGGTTCTTTCTGTTGAAAACTTTGTACCACTTTTAAAATGTTTCTCAACACTTCTCGCTCTCCATGCAACATGGCGGCCAGCGCCTAGTCTGGCTTTTCAAACGAAGTGCCCATGCTGTGGTCACGTGGTTCTTTACACAAACTGGTGATACGCAGAACCAACTAAAATCGGTATAAAACCATGTATTTCCACCAAGCAGCCATGTACCATGTTCTCTGAATTTCAAACTGCCATGTCGCGGCGATGCGTTGCCATTGTCGCACTGAAATCTGATATCTCGTGAAACTCTTGGAAATGAAGCGCGGGAAATTCGTATTTGCAAATTTGAAAATTACAAAATTGACTTTGCTATTCTTATTAAAACTAGAGGTGGTAAAACGGCACGTACATTCTCGACAGTAGTAATGGGAACTAAATAATTTCAAGCAAGAGATTTTTATTCAAAACTTTAAATAAAAATATATTTCTCGCTTTGAATTCATTGTATAAGGTATGCATTGTATTCACGAACATATGGGATGCGTGTTTTAGCCGTTGAATATTCTTTGTAAGCAGTATGTGAGAAAGTAAAATAATTAAAAGTTAATAAATAATATGATGCTAAATGGCGTTGGCAAACAAATGTAAATAGATGAAAAAATATATAATAGTAATTAATAAACACTATGGCATTGTAATATTCTACAAATATATAAAAGTATTAGTTTATGTTACCACGAATGAAAGGCAGCCGTCATTATCGCCTTTTCTTATCAGCGCGGCGTTACAACAAGAAACGAATTATTTAAAATTGTTCAAAAAATGTGTGTTTCACCATAATTACGCAAACAATAATATTTGCTAAGAACTAAACAATATCTTATTTGAATATGTGTTTCATGAACAGATTTCATTTGGGAGAAAAATTCTTTCTTCATTATTGTAGTAGTACAAAGACGGCGAAAATATTTTGAACTTTTACAACTTTCTAAAATCAGGAAGTTGAACAAAGAAATGTTCTATGGCATATCTATAAGGGTCTTCTGCTGTATCACAGGAAAAATCCAAAGAAAAAAATTTGAGCCATTTTTGAGAAAATCTAATAATTGTTGTGGTTTCAGAAAAGCACTCCCAAATTCAAATTTCCGTTTCAAATGCAAGGGGCGCGACATCAATCTGATCAACTGGGTGATACCAATTTTGATGAAAATCCTCCTTTTTATTTAACTGCTGGTGATGTTCACAGATAAACGGACTGACGAACAGACATACCGAACAACAGAAAGATAGTCGGACAGTCGGACTGTGAGGCTTTTTATTTTTTTATTTATCTTCTAGCAAGTACACGTGACTAAAAATACAACTATTGCAGTCTACAAATCATATGACATCACAACAATAAAATAGCCATTCTTCAGGTTATAGTCATTCAGGTCAGTCCTTAAAGGTGTACATCTACCTTCTAAATCCATTCAATTGATGTCGGTGGCAGATCTAAGAAGTCCGGCTGGTGGAAACCGACACCGGCTTACTCCGGCTATAAATTTCAATCTTACCACCATGCGCTTTCCTTGCACTTGGATTGTCCCTTCTAATTAAGAATCAAACGATCGTAACACGCTCGCTGTAATATTTTTATTTGCCCTAGCATAATCGGCTGGCGAGGTTATTAAATACCTCGCCATCGCAATGTATAAATCGCGTAATCTTCAAACAACATAATGTTTCGTGCCGTTGGGGTGCGAATTCATTTATTTATTTTATATATATCTGCACTATTCTTAGCGCCCTGGTTATAATTATTCATTAAATTATTCTACTTACTACATGTACAATACCTTGCAAAATAAGTGTTCCATCTACCTATTTGGCAACTTAGATCTTTACCATGTGAAGAATATTACGACTTTAATACTCGTATCTCTCGGGCGGCCTTGAATAATTTCAAAGGATAATCCTAATAAGGTGCTGATAGCATTATTTAATTCTATTTTGTATTTTCAACATTTTATTTGACAGGTACAGCGCCGAATACCCACTCGGCGCCATATGATTGAATTATTAATATCGGGGGTGGAGTTGATCTGGCCCGTTCACGGAGGGTGTGACGTTACACTAGTCAGTCTTGTACAGTCCAAATGATTAAGTAATGTCTTTACTTTAGTATATATATATATATATATATATATATATATATATATATATATATATACATATATACATATGACGCTGCGCTCGGTCTCTTTCACCGACGAATCTCCCCGGTAAACTGTTCGTTCACAAATCTCCACCTAGTGACGAGGGTTACTACACTCTGTCTGAAGACGGTACCACTGTGCATCTCCCATGCGCAGTACGTATACGGTTTGCTGTCTTTCATATACTGCGATGCATATCAATGCCCAAAGGTTTCTGGCTAGATGTAATAAAATTATTATTTCCTGTTAGTGCAACGCTTCATTTTCACATCATTCATTCGACATTCGTCATTCGCTACGGCATCAGAGTAAATAATAAAAAGGAGAAGGAAAGCGAGGAGGAAGAGGATATAAAAAGTAGAATGTGAAAAAGGAGGATAATAGAAAAAGAAGAATTCTAGAAAAATAAAGATGAAAATAAAAAACGGAATCATCTTCTTCTTGCCGGTTTCTTAACCGCTACTTCGGTCTTTCGGCGCCAAATCTTTTCCAGTCTTCTCTGTTCTTCCAGGAATCAGGAGGTAATTTCCACTTCTCGATTATCTTTCTGATCTGGTCACTGCACACTGGTTTTGATCTTCCTCGTTTTCTCCTTTCACTTGGTTGCCATTCAAATGATCTTTTGTGGAGTCTTTTCTCATCCATTCGTTGTACATGTCCATACCAAGTGAGTTGTTTCTTTTCAATTTCCTCTATAATTTCATGTTGCAGATTCATTATCTCCTTGACCTGTTCATTTCTAATTCTTTCCCTTCTAGATATTGCTGCCGCTCTTCTGAGGAATTCCATTTCCAGGGCTCTCAATTTTATTTTCTGTTGTTCTGAAAGTTGCCATTTTTCTGCTCCTAAAATTTTTCTTCCTTTGATGAGTCGGGTTTAACATTCCTTTCCATAAAAACTCTGCTTCACTATTGTTGTTCCCAAGTACTTTATGTCCTCTGCTGTTCTTATTGTTTCTCCGTTTACATAGTCAATACGTCATGTGTATTGCCTAGTGTTCTGTATACTGTTTTTTTCTAGTTTGAGGCTTAGTCCCCATTTCTCACACTCTTCTTTTATCTTGCTAGTCACATATTCATTATCTTCCTGTTCTTGCGCAATCAGCACCTGATCATCAGCGAATTGTAGGGTATAGAGTGTTGTGTTATCAAGTTATATTCCCATCACAGCACATTTTCTTTTCCATATCTGTAACACCTCATTATCATATATTTTAAAGAGAATAGGTGCCAAACAGCATCCTTGCCGTAGCCCTTTTGATATAGGAAAGGAATGAAAGTGTAAAAGAAGAATAAAGAAAAATATTATGAAGATGAAACTTTATGCTTAGCCCAATATTGTGTGCCGTATATTCACTTAACGAATAATGTTTTCTACACGTTCTTATTTTTCGCTAATGAAATCTCCAAGGCTAATGCTATAGTAATTTTAATACCATGGTAGAGCTCTGAAATGCCTTGAGTGATCTCAAGTTGCTTTCCTGCCATTTTCCTCCAAGCACAAAAAAGAAAGAAAAATATCGCGCATGCAATGGAGCGAAGACTCTTGAAGTCGCGGACTTAAGTATATGGAAATATGAGAAATTACTTCGGAGTTCAGCAGGAGAACGAATATGAATAACGCACATGCAAATGTGGTGCTAGTATTCTTGACTACGGAAGTTTCAAACTGGCTTGAAAGCCAAAGATAAAATTAATGAGACGACTAAATGGAATAAAACGTTCTACAGCGTTCTTTGTTTTTTCAAAATTTGATTTGTTTTGATGACGGCTAGGAAAAAATTCAAAGGTACCACAGATTTTAAAACATTTTTTAAATCAAATGTCAACGCTTTAATTTTCGGAAACAGTATTAACAAAATCTCATAGAGAAGGATTTAGTAAGATAAAAGTTGTTGAATGAAACGTGGAAACAATTGCATAAAATAAGTTTATTTTTTCAATTCAATAGAGTAATTTAAATCACAGTTCCAAAATATATTCATATTGTGACATACCAGACTGTCACACAATATTTTGATGGAAATTGTGGACAAAAATTTATTAAATTCTTCGTAAAAAGTGTAGATGTTGAGGGCATAGACATGCAGGCAGGGCGTTCCTTAGCAACCAGGGAAGCAGAAGTAAATAAACATAGCGCGGCAAGTAACGGACAGAAGATTGTGATATAAGGGCATGTAGGATTGGTGGTAAACTAGTAATGTGGTATGACGTAGAAGGAAACTGGATATTGTTTTGGTAAAAACAAGAGACAAGAATCTATGAAAGTTATCGAGGGTTGAACGTTTTGTAATATTAGAGGGATGAGCTTTGGACCGCGAACCGCACACATCATACTGCAGAGGTTATTGTAAATGATAGATGCGGGACTTGGTGGAATTTTGCGGGAAATAATTGAGCAGTGAGGACTTATATTTTGTGTGCGTAATTCTATTTGGAACTTTGAATAATTCTGGCACAGTAAGTGAAACAATAAGTTGAGGAGGACATTGACACGGCAGCGGACCGAGAACAAGGTACAAGAGAGAAGATTGGTCGGAGCAGTGGATTCTTCCTGGCCTCATCGTCCAAGAGCGCATAGATATATAAATAGTAAGAATAATAGCGCTATCTACAATTTTTACTATCGGTCATGGCCAAGGTGACATTTTATGTTACAAAGAATTGATCGATGAATAAACTTACAACGTTCTCATTTTGAAAAAGTAAAGCTGATTATCATTTCTTTAGCATCTTGTGCAATCCATAGTTTAATAATTTCTTTCCAAAAACAAACTTCAGATTCCTCGCTTCTACCGTATGGAGAGCGGATCGAATGATCGTTTGCTAGGAAGAAAGTAAGTACCGGCGACGATTATTTTCGTAAGAACCCAACCGGCAGATCTAGTAGGATAATTATTTCCCTTTAGATGTGTTAACGGGAAATTTAAAATCGCAATCCTTTCCTGGCGCCCAAAAATGATATAAATTCGGAAACCGGTTGCATAAATAATTTAACAGAAACGGAGAGCGTCTCAATATAGTGTGAGATAGTGACAATTCAATGCATAATTTTATGGACTGTAATACTCTCCGTAGGTTATAATTATTAAGATAATACGTTGAATTCAATACTGAGTTCAATTCCATTCGTGTAAGAAAGACATGAACAAAATAACAACTTATTTTAGAACTGTGTTATACATTTCCACACTAAAGAATAACACCCAAGGAATCTCTTCGCTTCGAAAGAAGTGGGGCTTCATATTTGTATTTTACCGGGCAAAGATGCATATTCTTCTGTTGCAAGACAATTTGGCTTGGAAGATTGCTAAATAATATAATTCTTGTAAAAATTACAAAATACGAAGTTCTTAGCATTTGATAAAAGGTTCAAATAACAATTGACATGGTGTTTTTTTCCTTTTTCGTTTCTTATGTCGGGAATATAATTTTAAATTATTTTCTCAAAAAGAATACTAGATAAAAATTGTTCAAAGTATGTTGGAGAGTTTGCGTGTGTATTCTGACCCCTGGAATGTTACAGGTCTAAAACTTATTGTTTGAAGCGAATATTTCGTGTGTGGCCCAGTTTTTGTTTCATCCACCCTATGAATGTCAGGAGTTTCAGAGGATTTTTTCCCTGTTGCTGAGTTTCATTGTGTGTAGAATTTAAAAGCTCATAGGCATGTGAGTCTGTCGCTTTTGTGATTGACGAGCAGATGCCATACCAACCATTTAGTAAACTGTGGTGTTCATGAACAAAATCATACTAAACGAGCCTGAAAACGTTGATTAATGGTGGTATAACAAGAAGCATCGGTGAATGGCGAACAAAGGCAAAGGAATTCATATTGCATATTCAAAAATATTCCGCTGATATTCAGTTGCCATTTCCCACAAAATGACCTGTAAAGAATTATCTATGAGGAGTAACAGGAAAGATAGAGTTTGAAAATGTTATACAAAGTGAGAAACTTGTTTTCTAAAACTAAACTGATTGCAGTGACATTTCAAAAACGTTGTGCACCAATTACTGGTTGTAAACTTTGTTTCCTGTTTAAAAATTCCTTTTCAAGGAGTTTCAATATTCTGATTTTTGAACAGTCTTCCTGCGGCACCATTTTTGGAACGATTGTTTAGAAAAGAACTCAAAGCGAAGGACACAATCATGGACTGTCTGTTAAAATGAGAAATAGGAAAAATAGTAATTTATTTCCTAATCTTTTTTATTTTTATTTTGGATAGATACTCGTAGATATATTTATTAATGTTCACTTTGAGCTAACATGATTACAATTAGAAAATGTTCTATGTGGTAAACATGATAACAATTAGAATTAGAATTTGATAAATTATTTTTAATTAATTTCTATTTATCTCTTAAATTAATATTTTGTCCTTATTTTTCTTTGGCTAATCCTTTATAGCACTTCACTACTCTACACTATAAATGAGACATGACATAATTGCGATTATTATTATTATTATTATTATTATTATTATTATTATTATTAATAGTAATAAAAGCAATAATAGTAACTTAAAAATAACTAATAAATAAATCTTCATGCAAATAATAATTGAGTGCTTAATTCACTGAATTTCAAAGCGTAAATGTGTTGCCGGCAAAAATTTTCCACTTGGTGGACATGCTGCGGTTCTAAAAATCCTTCGGTGGTCAACGCGTTGGGTCGACATAAGCCACACGCGTGCATTATGGATGTGCGGTTGCGACGTATTGGAGCCACGTGACCAACCACGGCTGCGAAGCGAAAAACTGAAGCACGCTAATCCTCACCTGCGGCTTACAGTTAATGACAATAGCCGTGCATCGCCAAGTTATTTGAAAAATTTTGAAATAGAATATTTGCTAATTACTACGGTTTTTTTAAATTTGTTGCGTCGTTGTTGACGCAACGCGTCTCTTAACCCTTGTTGGGCGTTGAGCGCTTTCTCTGGAGTAATCCTCCGTTAGTGAGTAATTACTATCATTACTGTTACTGAGTAATTACTATATTTGTCAAGTCTCGTCACGTCGCAGTCAGTCAGTGCCTTTTATCCCTTCGGCCAGGGGCTCAACGCCGTTAGATTCCGGGGTTCCTAGCCGGTCATCCTACCAGGAACACGCAAGTCTCGAATTCGCTTAACCTCCGTGACTTCACGGAGCGTAATCGTAACGAAACGATTATCGTAATCGTTTATCGAGTATCGGTAATCGTAATCGAAACGTAACGAATTCGGCTAGCGGCGCATGCTATTGTTAATTCCATTAATTCAACGTTAATTCCATTTCATTCAGAAATATCGAAAATTCAATCCTTTGTTAGTTCCTTGAAATGTCAGTCTTTTTGGCATTGTTTTTGCTTGGAAGAAAGACGTGTGCCAAGATATTTTTCATACGGAAGCACTTCGGAGTTTCTCAAATTTTTTTCGCCTTGCCGCCTTGCTACCAAGCAAAGTGGAACACAGAGGACATTCTGTCAATAGTTTTGTAATTTTGAAGGAAAAGTTACATTTTCGCAGATTTTCACAGATGTTACAAATAAAATTCATGAAAAATTTTCTAACATACGAGGTGGAAGCAGGTGAAGGGGATCCGGTAATTTCCATGTACCGTGCTCTCTGTTCCAATGTAGGGTATTTGTGCCGCGAAGAGCTAGAATATCCGCAGATATTCTTAAATAGTTTGTGTTTGAGTTTTTATTAGTTTGTGTTTCGTCTCTCTCTCTCTCTCTCTTTCTCTCTCTCCCTCTCTCTCCCTCTCTCCCTCTCTCTCCCTCTGTCTCCCCCTCTCTCTCCCTCTCTTTCTCTGTCCCTCTCTCTCATTCTCTCTCCGTCCCTCTCTCCTTCTTTCTCTGTCCGTCTCTCTCTTTGTCCGTCTCTCTCTCTCTCTCTCTCTCTCTCTGTCCGTGTCTGTCTCTATCTATCTATATAAATCGATGTTCTCATATAATAACATCGATTTATATAGATAGATAGAGAGATAATATACTTAATATACCTATGCCAAGAAAAGCTTCTGGGTTAATGGCTCCGATTTCGATCAGATTTTCCTCGTTTCCCTGATCTATTAATCGAATGCTGAGATGGTATCTTGTTTTACTTCTTTTTGTCAGGTTTAACAAAATAATACTATTTTGTTAAAATCTCAAATCTGCAGTTCGTTTACCGATGCATAAAAGTTTTCTATAACTCGGGAGCGAAACTATTTTCAAATGTTACAAACCTCGCTTTGTTGGGACTTCTATTCATCATTCGACTATTTATGATTAAAATGTTATGAAGAGATAGCTCAAGAAAACATCGGAGATTGTATTCCTTCGTTTTACGTCGCATACAGTTTTTATTGTTCTTTGACAAAATAAATCAAATCAAAATCTAATCACTAATTAATAATAATTTCTCTCCTATATTCAAAACGTTTAATTTAGGCTTAATCCTGTACATTGCAGATAAATTAAACTCTCCAAAAGATAAGTTTTTCTCCCCTAAGTACACATAAAAAATGATATACAAAATTGAATACACAATACCCACAAGCATTAAAAATATCAAATTACATATTGAATAAAAATAACAATATTCAAAAATCTGTTTTTCAAGATACATGGTGGAGATCTGAATAGGTTAGGGACGCCAAATCCTAAAAAATTATTTACTAAAATGGTTCAATCCCTTGAAAGGCTATATAGGGTAACAAGAAAATAAAATGAAAAAAACTAATTAGTGCCTAATTGTTGACAGTCGGGTGCAGGGAGACTGAATCGTGAATACTGGCAATTAAGTTGTTGTTAGGTGAATTAACGTCTTCTTTCCCCTTGGTATGTGTCAAATCGAAGTTAGTTGCTGCAAGCGTGCAAGTGACTCTTGGCTGTTCTTGAGGCGTATCCTGTCATTTCGCCAGACGTCTCTCCCAAATAAGGCAATTGGCCAATTAACGAGTTGCAGGCAACTCGGGCGCCGATGCTTCAGCCCGCTTCGCAACGGCGCTGCCTCTAAACGGTTTCCGGTGAGCGGGAAGCCTCCGAGAAGTGGCGAAAGCTGGAAGATTCCGGCCCATCCCTCAGCGCGCTTTGCATGTTATGCGGTATTGGGTGGACGGGCATGGAGGCCAATTGCTTTAATGAGCGGAAGGGAACATCGGGGTTTACGCTTGGATTTCACGAAACAAAAGGCGGGGGGCGAATGGGGTGGACGGGGTTGGAGACTAGGACGAGATCCGGGACGGAGAGGGAGTGGGTGAGTGAAAGGGACGATGTGGGAGGGAACAGAGCTGGGGTGAGGAAAGGGCAGTTGTGGGAAAGCGGGTGTAATTTCAGCTAAAGTACCGGGAGAGGTGGGTTAGGGCATCAACTGATGTCACTGAAGTGTCTCTGTTCGGGACGCCCTAGGTTCGAGTCACGACGGCGGCAGGATTTTCGACACTACGTAGATAGATAGGTCGAATTTACTCTATCTGGAGGAAACGTTAAGTGAGAGGCTGCTCTAATCCGTGGTTTATCCGATCAATACCAGGCGAATACCTGAGCAGTACCCTAACAAACGGGCCACGTATCTCGCACGATCTTTTATTTCACCTTCTTTGCCCTATCCTCACCCTTTACTTGTCATACACACATGCAGAGAGATCGGTCGCGAGCTTAGAGCGTGTCCCAGCTGGGTCGGTGTCCCGCAGGTAGGAGATACTTGGTCGAGGAAAACCCGCTAGCCGACGATAGATCGGCTCCCGATCTGACCATCCAGTGGGGGAAGAACACCGCCACCTCCCGAGAGAAAAACCACGTACTACACCTACCGAACTAATGACTTTAGCAGTTGAGGTACCCAGAATCACCAATCAACCAATCAAAAAATTGAAGCAAAAGTAGGAGAGGGCGAAAGTAGGCAGGTAGATGGCGAGGGGCGGGGTAAAGGAGTGATGGCTGCGGTGGCGTCCTCCGCAAGAAGTCGATATTGACCGCCCGCCGCTAATTTATTCCGCCCTTGACAGGGGCAGATGAGCAGCCACTAGGAAGTGCGTCGCTCACACTAAAGTCCCTGCATACAGAGAGTAGCGCAACCCGAACGGCCGCCGCCATTTAATATTCTTTTTTTAATTCATTTAGTCAAAAACTGTATGTGACGTATGGGGGAGAAAATCATCTGCGCACGCTTTCTTGAGTTTCAGAATCCCTTCCCAACAATTTAACTATTAATAGTTGAAAGATGAAAAATAATAGTAATAATAATAAATTTAAAAAAGAGAGAGATGAACATTTCAAAAACTAGATATTTTCGTTGGCGAATTATAGAAAACTTATTTTCAACGGTAAACGAACAGATTTCATTTTTCTGTATTGTTAACAAAATAGAAACTCACCCTAAGCTCTACTATCATTATAAGCAAAAGGAAAGTTCAACAAAACGTGCGCATAGTGAAGCTACATTTACGTCCAGAAGCAAATCAAGCGGCCATCTCAGCATTTGCTCAATGGATTTGCTCATTTGCTCAATTTGCTTCCTTCCACTTGAAAGCCCCGCCAGGCAGCCTTCAGGAGTTGAGGACAAATGATAACAATCGAAGGCATTATGAGGAATTTCGAGTATATTATCGTTGGTTTTTGGTAGATTAGTGGTTCCTAACTTACCCTCAATACCATTTAGTTGAACTGGATATAAAATGACGGCACCGGTAGCACAAAGGAATGCACTACTCTCTGTATCCAGGGACTCTAGCTCACACGCGCTTGCTCTGCCGCTGCGTCAATTGGGTCAATTATGACGCGTTTGCGGAGAAAGCGAACGCTTCTTAATCTATACTAGTAAAAGTTAATTTAATGACAAGCAATCGACATCTATACCTCCAAAAGTAGTGTATGAATAGATGCAAAATTTTTACGTCTTCTTCAGGATTGTCGTAGTGTTGTTGCAAAGTTTGGTAAACATTAATTCAACATAAATGCGGAAAATAAATAATAATTTAAATAACATGTCGGTACACGCAATAATATAATTATTTTTTGACTATCTCTAACAGAACGTTGATTCCTAATATATTCCGCCAGAGGCCCATAGCGGTGCAACATAACTGATAACTAATAGATTACCTAGGAGCCAGTAGGAGTGCAAAAGAAAAAAATAATCAAATAGCAATCTACTGTAAAATAAAATGAAAGAAAATTAAAGTATTTTAATAAAATTAGAACCAATTACATTAAAAATAAGCATCTTAAACACAGTGCTTTTGTATAAAAATGACCTTTATCCTCATTCACAGGGATTGGATATGAAGAAAGCACAGGCAACTCAAGCACAGGGTATTTGGCCAGTTACCCATAATTAAGTAATACGCAAATACCATGTCAGTCGCACCAAATCTCCATGTTCCATACACCTCAACAGGTTATCTTTCTTCCTCTAGTGCCATTGTCTTGACGTTGTTTGGTTTTGATACTCAATTTACAAATTATGAATGAGAATTACGTCGGTGTTTTCTTTTTGACTTCCAGTCCGTGATAAAAGGATAAAAGATCCTTCATCCGCCCGATTACACCCAGCTCTCAATGGTCGCCGCCTCAGTGTCTTTTACCACGCGAATTACTTTGGAGGCTACGGATGAGAAAGGTTTGCCAGATCGTTACAGCTTCGACATTTTTGCGTTCTTCAGTTTTTATCTTTCTTTCGTAATAAGACAAACCCCAAATAAGATGTAACTAACAAAACCACACTTTCACATTAGAAATAATAAAGTGTTAGTATATATTTTATAAATTGCATCACAGAATCTATGGCTATTAGTCAGAATACAACGTTATTTAACAGAGATGTACATATTTCATAATATTTATGCGTGTATCTACCATATGATAATTTATGTGACTGTTACTGTAAAAAATATAGAATTTGTAAAGTTTAATCAGTTTACTGCTTATTCCCTTAATGAATGAAATTTTAACTTAAATGCTTATACTTACTCTTGTGGATCTCTGGTTTGCGTGAAATTTCTGTGCACTCGGCGATCATTAAAATGCGAGCCAATGATGCTGAATTTTAATGGTCATCGAATGCATTTATATCTTATGCGAACTTCTACAGGGCCCCATTTAGAAATTAAAACTAGTGCGAATGTGCAACATACTGTATCTTTTCCTCCTCTTCGTGGTATATCAACCACTCGTATTTATAAAACGAGAATTACATTGTTTATATATTGGAAATTGATGGATAAATTACAATGAGAATGAAATATATATCTTGCTTTAATATTGGAGGTAGAGGACAAGTTTGAAAATAATTGAATATACGCAATTTTCAAACTTTCAGAGATGCTATTGGCACTCGGTATTATACCACATTTATAAATACGCTTTCTACTATTCCAGCAATAAATTTGAAGAAAACATTTGCAGCCATTTTTCAGAAAAAATTGAAAATGTTTCAGGAGTGCATGTCGTGTACAGTACTTCCCAAAATTGAAATATTTTAATGATCTCCGGAACGGCAGAACAAGCATTTTTTCCGGGTGGTTTACGAAGTTTCAGCTCAAAAAAACTCTAATCGGACAGAGTTATTCGTAACACATCCATCCACACATACAGATAACCATCTGCCCTCCATTCATGTAGGCATTCCCATTTTCCGGTACAAAACTGCTTGTATCTTCACGTCACCTACCCCGCCATCCTTGAAAAAGCACTAATAGACCATAACCTTGACGTAAGTAATGGGAATATTTTTTGGAACTTCTATTACTTAGTCTCATCACTTAATTTTAATGTTGCCATTAACATTTGTATGCCAACAAAATGCTCTACATTAGTGAAAATCCCATAAGATTTTGTTTAATCGTTCTCAAAACATAATCCAAAACATAAAGGAAGAAAACAAAAATTTGTAAATGTAATTGAATGAGGTTTTACATCATGAAAATAAACATTATAACAGCTTATAACAAGACAGTTATTTTGAAATCACAGACAGCGCAATTTTATTAACACACTCCAAGAATGTTTAAAAATCATATTTCCACCAACCCCCAGGGACCGAGTAGGAGCGCTGAAATTCAATCTCATTTTTTTTATTAAATGTTCTTTTACAGAGCATACATAGTTCAGGACATAATACACTTTACATATGTATTAAATGGCTTACATTGTAATTTACTTGAAATTTAAACTACAAACTAATTTCGGTGAGGAAATCTTCTCCAGACACCTCTAAAAACAGTCTTATGATAGTTTTGTTGATGGTTATGGCAGTTGGGAGTGGGAGATGGGAAGATCGATTAATTGATGGGTTTTAGTTGGTGTATCTTATTTTTTGCTTACTCTATTTTACTGTTGATGTGTTATTTCCAGTTCAGTTTAGTATCCATATTTAGACCAAGATATTTCACTGGACTAATTGGAGGGAGCCAGTTAATGGGTTGATTATTTTATTGTGAGTGGTGCTGGAGATGTATAGGGTCTTAACGTAAATATTTTAATAGCTGTTTTTGCGGGATTCAATTTTGATTTTGAAATATGCTGCCCAACTGTCTATGAGACTGAAGAAAATTTCTGATAGTAACGAATCTCCGGCTAGAAAAATTGCCGTGTCATCCATGAATTAGGCCGTTTGTATATTGCGTAATTTCGGGACGTCAGACACATATAAATTAAAAAGTGTAGGGGATAGCGTTTATCCCTGTGGTACGCCTGCATTTATTGGTCTTGGGTTTGAGTGATGACTGTTGACGGTGACTGAAAACGTTCTATTTTTAAGGTTCAATCCCATGGCGGCGGAGCGCTGGCGATATGAATCGAGGACGCCCGCGGCGCGGCCTGCCGACCCAGCGCCACACGCACTTCCACGTAATCGGAACTGCTAAGCAGATTGCGGCCTGCGAATCTCCACCTCGCATTAAACGAGAGATAATGCAGCTACCTGCCGCGTTCGCCCTGTCTCTCCCACTCCCTCCCTCTCTCTCTCGCCCTGTCTCTGTCTCTCACTCTCTCTCTTCCTCCCGCCTTCCGCAAGCAGCTCGATGGAAACGTCACTTCTCGTTTATAACACACTTCGTTCCGGAAAAGCAGAGCTGAAAATCCGATTTGAGAGATGTGAGATTACCCAGTGCACTCGTTTGTTCGTCGAATATTAATAAACATCTTTATTTGGGTTACCGTGTAAAGTAATAGTTTGGGGATGGTGTCCAATAAAGATAGAATCTGGTTCGCTCGATAATGTTAATAATGGGGGACCCATATTAGGTTAATGCATTTGCGTTTAATGCCCGGCAGAGGCCAGGTGAATCGATCGTAGTGGTGGGGGGGAAGGAGGGAGGGGGGAGGAGCCCCAGAGGAGATCGCGCCGTTCGCGGGCATTTGCACCGAGTGGATGGAACACGGAGAAGGGTGACGTAGGAGAAAAGAAACGTAAGGTGGAAGAGATGTTTGAAGGTTGAAGTAAGAACTTGGAAAGATGAAACAATAGCTTCTGAAGCAAAGTGAAATCGCAATTTTTTTTCGCAAAGTGGAAAAAGAAATAAACCACATGGGAATTTCTAAGCACCACTGAATCTTATTTCAATAGTTGAAAAATGCTTTTCGACTATAAATATTTACTACCTAATTTTCACTAGAATACATTTATTTTAAAATATCATATTGTCTGTATAATTACATAATTAAGATTTCTGAACCGATGAGTCTGAATTTTGTGTTTAAATTCCTCCAAAAGTCTCATATTTTCCAAATTTGCCAAATTCCTCTATGTATTCACTGCCACTTTTAAAAGAGATTTCGTTATCATTGTTTCTCGACACACTAACTTCAAATCGAATATCCAAATTATTCCAACACTCTCTCAAGTTTTACCAGAAAAAATTACTATACTTCTATAAATGAAACATTAATTTTAATTCGAGATATAAAATATTTTGAAAGCATAGAAATCCCTTATCTGTGTATTCTCTAAGTTTGAAATCTAGAAGAAGTAAATACAGAGCTGGAAGAATGATAAACACTGGAAACAGATAAGAAAAAGAACGAAGACGCAATTATTTATTCCATTGAGCATGTATCCCTGTATAAGAATAAAGAGTTTGTCAGAAATAAAGAATGAACAAAAGACTGAGATAAAGAAAGGACAGAACATGTTCATAAGTTATTTTACGGTCTTTAGCTGACGAAATCAATTAAGCAGAACACGCCGATTGTGCTCTGAGTTCTATAAAAAATAATGTACAAGATAAGCACTATTATAAGAGTAGAAACAGCGGATAGGATTTCCGACAGAGAGAGAGAGTCAGAAAGTCCGAAGCAGACGTTTCGAATTGCAGAGGTTCCGCCATCCCTGGGAGCTTCTCCCTCCAGACCCTGCGACAGGCAGTCGGCGACTGGCAGGGACTGCCCACCTGCCACTATCTCTCACGTGAGCGCCTGTCGCGCCCACTTGTTTGCCGGGGGCGGCGGAAAAAGCGGAGAAAATGACGGCGGCTTTTCCAACTGCTAAACTGCTCTGATCGGTAGTTTTCCGTGGTTTCTCCGATCAACACCAGGCGAATGTCGGAGCAGTACCCTAACAAACTGGCCGCGGACCGTACGCGATCTTTCCTTCCTCTTCCTTGTCCTGTCCTCCCCCTTACACACACACTTACACTAACATGCACCACACTACCACATATTCCAGGAGATTAGAGCTTGTCGCGGTTGGGACGGTGCCCCGCTGGTGGGAGATACCTGGTTAGGGAAAACCATCTGGCGGATCTGGCCATCCAGCGGGGGAAGACCACCGCCACCTCCCGAGCAAAACACGCACTACACTTACTGGACTAATGACCATAGTATTTGACGCGCCCGGAATCACTGTCAGTTAATCAATCAATCCAACTGCTTAACCGTATGGATAATTGGAACAGATGTAGAACACGCATACTTTTTAACTAGAAATAGATAAGTTTTGTTACGCAAGTCAATTCTATCTGTAGCTATAGTTCGGCATAAAATGCGTTGGAAATGTTTGTTAACTCAGTGATTATGGATGTATTAATGGCAAACGCTGAAAGCCGGAGCCTCGCCGGCGGTTTGGAAATGCGCAAGCGAAGTGAGGCAAATTGGCCTTGTGAAATTCGCAATAGTTTTGCTAAGCGTACTTTTACTCAACTACCTTAGCACATACAATTTTTTCAATCACTGTCCATTGTATACGTTTTCCATTTTCCATATTCTTTAACTGATCGCCTGCAGACGAGCAGACCGACCGGGATGATAGGGCTGATAAGAGGCAGCTGATTATTCTCCAGAGAGCTCGCAATATTGCAGTGACATTCGCGATTAAACATTCCGCTGGAAAATCATATTAGCGAGCGCGATTGGTCACCCGTAATTGTAACTTTAATGAAGGCATTAAATGAGGAGAGCTCTTCTGCAATGGGGCGCAGGTTGGGAATCCGTTGCTGAGGGCACCGCCTCGCGGATGGGGCAAAGGTCTGGCCCTTCAATGTGACGTAAGAAGATTAAAGTCTAAAGGGAACGTTCTCCATTTTGTTAGTATTTTATTGTTAAGTTCTTGTAGTCTTCTTGTTCGAAGGATTAGGATTTTCATAGGTTCCCGGCTCGTGAGACCTATTATTGTGTGGCGAGGTCTTTCAACATTTTTTCTCTACCTTCTTTTCTTTTCCACGGCAGCATCTGTTTAATACCTTGTCCCTTTCTTCGAGTATTGTTCTCGTGTGTTTTCAACAGCGATTAGTTGCCTGTCATTGTAACATCAATGAAGGCAGTAAATGAGGTTTGCTCTCCCGAAAAGCGGACGCGCCGCTGCGGTGACAGCCGCAAGGGCGTAAATTAGGGATCGGCAGGGGGCAACAAGATTCGCACTACGGAGGAAGTTTCATTATTCTGAACCTCACAAAAGGCCTGTCTTAAAGAAATATTATCAATGTTGTTAGTGTTTACTTAATTTCTCTGCCCTTTGTTCTCCTTTCTATTGCAACCAGTATATAGGGTGCAATATCTGATTTCTCACTTTCTTTTAATATTCCGAACTGTTCCTGTTACTTGGCTCGGCAGCCCGGTACGGAATATTCGGCGTTGACTCTCGGCCATGAGATCAGGAGTTCGTCTTTGTGTGGCTAGCGCAAAGACATCCCTTCACCGTACATACTGGTCTTCATTAGCTTAGGGTGGGCGTCATCATCGTCACACAGCGATAGATACTGCGCATAGGTATAATTTGCCTCGGCCACGAATCGAGCCCGGGGTTGCGCCGTTGCAAGCGAGCACGCTAACCAACGAGCCACCGAGGGAGGCTATATTCCAAACACTTCCTCTTATTTTATGCCTAGACTCTTTTGTTTAAGGGGCGGCAAGATTCGCACTATGGAGAAAGATGCATTATTTTGCCCCTCATATAGGCTTGTGTCTAAAAAGAATATTGTTGATGTTGTTAGTATGTTGTTGCCCTCCTTTCAAGATTAGAGATTACACAAGTTCCGCCTAGCAAGATCACTCACACTGCTGAGGGACGTTTCAATACTTTTTACTATATAATAACTTCGTTTCTATGTCAAACGTCTCTTTAATTTTTTCCGTTTTGCACTGCAAACATACCTTTTCTGATGTTTGATATCCCACCATCTTGATAACCACACTGATGATAGGTATAACAGCATAGAATAACCATGACGTTTGCGTAATAAGATACATTTCATGTTTTGTAATTATGAAGGTGTTTGGAATCAATTAATGCAAACCACAATTAAAACAAAAATTGTATTGTTTATATAAAAATTTTTACATTGTGACGTTTTGATTCTTTAATTTGAAATTTGGAATCCAATGTAAAAACCGACTGTTATAAAAACAATACAATTTGTACCTAGGTTTCTATTAATTGGTTACAAAAACATTCGTATAGAAACAGACATAAAAATATTCCAAATGGTCTTTGGATTAGTCAAATACATCTACCTTTAGACAATGAAAGTGATCCAGTTAACATGAAAACTAATGTAATATTTGTTCTTGGTTAATAGTACTTGTTTTCTCAATAATATAATAGCTTGTTCTGTCACCAGTTTTTACACAGACAATAGTGCCGTCGTTGCAACTGTCTCGAGCCAGTCCGGCCGGAGGAAACCATTGCACCGCCACGTCTAAAGGCCGCTCCACAATAGCTCGCGAACGGGAACGGGAACGTGGGAACGGTAATGGCCACACCGCAGTGGCGCGTGAACGTACATTGCACTTTCGTGCGTTCACAAAACTGCACAAATAAACTCTCGGTCGCGCGGGATATTTTGAGAGTCGAAAGACTGGACGATATCTCCTGCATGCTTCAGAGCTGAAGCATGCGGTCTTCCAGGCGGAGACCGATTTGGCTTCAGGCCATGTAGTAACTGTGGTTACAAGGGACTCAGCGTCCGACAGCATCACACCACACGTTGCTCACCTGCGTTAGAGCATTGAGCCATAGCCCTAAGAACGATCGCGGTTTACTTCGTGGCTAAGGGGATAGGAAAGGTTGCCAGAGTTTTGATTCAATGTTTGCATGTTAACTTGCTGTTTTTCTACATATACGTAAAAATTTTCTCTCCGAAACAATTGTCTGTGTTCATGAATTCCCGTACGTCACACAATTTTTACTAAGGTCGACTGTGAAATCTTTCCACTCTATTGCCTCTCGATGTCCTGTCTAGGCCTTCAATATTCGTTATAAAACCAAACATTTGATCGGTGTCACCCACAGTAACGATTTTGTTCTTGAATATACAAAGGTGGCCTACAGCACAGATTTAATAACACAGGAAACACAACGGTCAAACCTGTAGGTCACCATTCTTTAGTATTTGAGATGACATTACCAGCCGACCAAGAATGTTTGGTCTCGGTCTTCCATCATCCGTTATATTTTTCACCCTCCCGGTGCACATGCGTAAGGGAGAGCGACGAGTTCTCAGTTCCCCTCCGCTGTGGCATCCGCATCGCGAGTGCCTCCGGGGCGCCTGCGGGGTTGTGTGGCGTCCCGCCCCGGGACCACCGAGAGCTGCATTGATTGGCATCCATCCCTTCGGGCACCTTTCATGCATTTTGAGAGCAGCGTTGAGCTTTGAGAGACCGCTATCAACACGATTCGACATTTTTCACGAGACTTTTTTTGACTGATTTACTTACAGCTTCTTCGGTTCGTATAAATGAACTCTGATGTAATAATCGTAAATGAATCACCAAAGCCACTACAAAATTACTGTCAGGAAAGAAAAATATTAAACAATATATTTAGAAAGTGTCTCATTGTTTTTATTACATTTAAGGGATGAAAATTCATTTTCCGTTTCGTTCGATTAATACTCCGTTCGATTAATATTTTCTGGTCAAATCAAATGTAATGTCCATTAGTCTGTTAGTGTATCAACTGTTTTTATTTCGGTAGACGGCCGTGTTCCTACCCTCTGTATGGTGAGATCCAGCATCGATCTATATGTCGGCTTTCAGGGGATTCCCCATCCAGCTATCTCCCTCCTCAGGGCATCCAAGTTTTAAGCTCTCGACTGGTCTCCCAACAAGAGTCACAGTGTAGTGGATATAAGTGAAATTGGAAGTGCGTATGTGTTAAAGGGGAGAGGAGAGAACACGAAAGGGACAGGAAAGATCGCGCGCAGTCCGGATTGATTGATTGATTGATTGGTTGGTTGTTAGTGATTCCGGAGCGTCAACTACTATGGTCATTATTCCCGTAATTGTAGTGCGTGCCTTTGCTCGGGATGTGGTGGTCACTCTCCGCTGGATGGCGAGATCCGGCGCCGACCTACCGTCGGCTAGCGGAGTTTCCCCAACCAGCTTTCTCCCACCAGCGGGGCACCGCCCCAGGCGGGACAAGCTCGAAGCTCCCGACCACTCTCACAACATGTGTGGTAGTGTAGTGCATGTCGGTGTAAGTGTGTGTAAGGGGTGAGGATGGTACAAGGAAGAGATAGAAAGATCACGGTCAGTGGCCCGTTTGTTAGGGTACTGCTCCGGCATTCACCTGATGTTGATCGGAGAAACCACGGAAACTACCGATCAGTGCTGCCGGCCGCTAGAATTCTCGTTATGCCCAAAGATATTGCATTTCAAATGTATAGAGGCGAAGAAATTATCATTCGTTTTTATTGGACTCTCACATTTAAACTCTGGAAATATTTTCGTATATTAATTGCTTACTACATATTATTTGAATGTGATTCTAGAGTTCTTTCGACTCCATCTTTGTAAGCAAGACTCTGTGTAGTAATCTCTCTTCATTCCCGGCCAGTACGCATCTAAAAGGGTTGCACTTGAGTGCGCTACCGTTTGAACGTTCTTTGAATGGGCATTTTCATGCTCATGCCTCATCAGATTTTTTCAAAAAGATGATATCGCGATTCCATGAAAAGATGTTCTTTCTTGAATAGGGGTTGCTTATTGCAATCTCTATTCACTCCTCTTTTTATAATTTTATTTCTCACTAATGGCGAACTCTTTCATGAAACGGATGTTCTGGATTCCGACTGAAACAGAGCACTATCCGGTAACACATCAAAGCATGGGTTTTACATATTTCATATGGAATTAAATGCGCTGCATTAGACAACATTCTTGCTGGATGTTTTGACCGCACAACCTGTACGCTAGCCCTCGAATTATAATGGACCGCTTCTATACTAGAGGTAGATATCAAATATGTGGTCTTATTAAATCAAATACATAAGGTCGCGGTATGATATCAGTTGTACCATTGGTAGTAAATCTGAGCCATTGTAACGCAATACTAGTCAAATAAACGCTAAATTATTGTCAACGAGACTACTTCATTGTATTGAGAGTTAATGATTTATCCAAAAATGAAGCTGAAAGTAGAGAATAGTTTTTAAATTAAAATTGATTATAATTGGGTACAATAATATACAAAACAAATAATTCAACCTATTCATAAACAGCACAATTATTATATAATTGAAATTCTTTCTGCTATTAACATACAATGTAGGCTTTCACGGCCGGTTTCTACGTTATTTGACATTTCCGGGTTTGTAGGCCGTGGTCTAACGGAGACTTGTCCGTACGTTTCGCCTGCAACAGGGGTAGGCATCTTCAGTGGCGTTGCTGGCGGAGGCGAAGTGTTCTGCCTGGCAGCACCGCGTTGACATCTTTACTGCTATCTTAGTACTTTTACGGGCACGTAACGCTATTTGCACAAACCTAATATATCCACTGATAGGTCTATTTCATTTCCGAGAATTATCGTATGATCTTATTTCAAAATATAAATTATCACTAAATAGTATTTGGACGGAGTAAAAATAGGGCGCAAAATGAAAAGGAACATTTATTAGCTTATTCATTTTTTTAAAATATCGAGGGGCAAAATGCTGTCTGCGATTTTTAAAATGGGATGTGAAAAGAGACATTTAATCTCCAGAAATGAAGTAAGAAACCACATCAAAGTTGCCGCAATGGATTAAAAGAAACTTAATGAAGGAATCTGGTGGTGATGGGATTCAAATACCCAGAGGAACATTACCGTAGTTTTTTCGAGGTACTGTTTTTTTTAATTCAACAATACACTCCAACTGTTCAATTCAGATGGATGAAATGCATTATTGCTCATTAATCGTAACGGAAGGTTGTATAAGACTTGTAATAAAAACATCTTCATCAGATATTATAGCAGAACACAACTGGAGGCAGCGTTTGGCTATTTTCCTTGAACACGCCCTGCAAATGGGTCTGGCGTCAAACACTTCCGAAACAATCCGCCCAATTCCTGACTGCATCACCAATCTCCATTAATTGTGTGCCACAACTCTATTATACCGCTTTCTATATCTTTTTACCAACTAATTTTTAAGCAGTGAGAGTGAACATTGCAACTCTGTCGCTCTTTATCACCACCACCCCTTTCAAGGAGTGCGGCGTTTCTGACTGAAATACGCAATCTCAAATAAATAACCCTAGGAACACTGGTAGGGCATATCACCAATTTACAGTTACCAGCTCCGAGAATTGAACCCGCTGCAATGGCATAATGGAAATGCAGTTGCTTCTGATGCATCGTTGACCACGATGTCCTGGATTTTATTTATTTATTTATTTAACATCCAAAATAGTTAACAACTGTGTGACGTGCTACGGGGAGAGGTATATTCTGGTCACGTTTTCGTATTTCTGAGATCCCTACCCTAAGCCATATACAACTCTAAAACTGTATAGAGATGAAAATGAACGTTTTGTCAATAATTTATAAGAAAATATTCGCAGGGGTGAATAAAAACTACTTGCAAACAAAAATCAGCTTTAGATTTGGGCTCTTAACCTTCATTCTTGAAGGAATCGACTTCCTGACACGACAACGTGGAGAACGATAATTTGAATAACTATAATTCCCACTAATATCTTAGAAAACGTGCACAGGTAATGAAGTTACATTTATGTCCAGAAGCAAAACGAGGAGCCATTTCAGCATTTGCTCAAAGGATCCGGGAAACTGGACGAACTGATTGAGATGGGGGATTTGACCCAGAAGTTATACTTGTTACATGTTGTTTAGAACTATACAGTACGAAAGATAAATAATACATTAAATATCATTGACTATTACACTCATGTCTGTCCGTGCCGTAGGTAACCAATGCTAAGTAAGAATATATTCAAATTCAGCCAATCCCAGACTCAACTTCCTACAACTTTAATAATTGTTTTTAATAAATGTTCTCGTCAGTAGCTTTGTTATAATTGTTTTTTGAAAGTTTTATTAGTATTTATAATCAAAACATATTTGAAATCATTTTTTGCATTAAACTGTTATTCATATTTTACTTGATTATAAGTTATTCCAGGAGGCAGTGATAATTCGGAACTGAATGAAAGTTTCGCGTATTCTGGTAGCAATTTTGTGTTATATTTCTCATTTTCGTAATTCCTGTGATTTTAATTATCGATTCAAATCATGTAATGTCTTAATTCGTGAATTAATAGTCATTAATAGTCATTAATAGTCATTAATAGTCATTAATAGTCATTAATAATCATTAATAATCATGAATAGTCACACTAAATATCACTCAAAGTGCTGTGCAAGCCGATAAATTCACTCCTCGCTACGTGGATAGCACAACACTTCTCCTGATATTACTTATGATAAAAATAATATTATTTCCCATTTTGATACTCGGTATACTCTCTAGAGTCGTATAGAGACTGTTATGCAGCAGAAAAGATTTTAATTAGAACTTAAACTTGTGTATCAATTTCAATCGTATAATGTCTTCTGGCAGTGCGTTGTAAAATAATGTGCATGCGTTTTATGTGAAATGTTTGTAGTGAGCTGTTGATACTGTCATCTCAAAAATATGATTACTACGTCGAGTGTTATAGTTATAGTCATCAGCGTTTCCTGAAAATTCATCCCCCCTTGAGTAAGTCATTTTTGACAAAAACACTTATTTGTAAATCAAGAGACAATGTAATGATAAGATTCCGAGATTAATAAATAGAGGTTTACAAAAATTACGTGGGTGGTGTAGTGTCTGTATGAACAGACACTACTGAAATACCGTCGGCAGCGTCGCGGACCAGGAAGTACCCGCACCGCCGATAGATGGAGCAACGAGCGCGCCCCGTCGCCACGCGGCGACCTGGAAAGACCCCTACAACAGGAAGGGGCAGAGCAGCTACCCCTCCCCGGCGGGGAGGGGGACACCGAACGGAGGGCCGCAGCGCCGGCGGCCTCGGCCACTCTCAACTGAGATTAGCAGACGACGAGATCAGAAGTAAACTATATAGGGAACGTGCTTTGTATTAGGATTGTGATATTGGAACTTTGACTGTACCACTTTTACAACGACCCGGCTGATGAACATTTCTCCTGATTATCTAGACTCTGGCATACTTGTATTTTGGTAATTCTTTGAATGTTGTGGAATGAATAAATTGTTGTGTTACAGATTGTCTTTGCTTTTTGATTTGGTATACAACAGGTGGGATTTGCTTATTATTCGAACAATTCTTTTTTCTAATCTAGAAGTCTGTAATCTTAAGAAGAATGATGTCCTAGAAAGTAGTGTTACTCCGTATCGTTACCCCACTGACATGCCTTTGACCCTAACGACGTGGGTAACGCTAGGAAACTCGGGGCCAAATACCGGGTGGGCATTTGTGATCCCTCACAAGAGTTTCCACCGGCGTCCTTCCGTCCCCATCCGAGGCGCCACACTCTTGCCGGAGACTCGCTTCCTATTACGAAAATTCTGCGCGACCTCAATCCATCAGCGCCCCGCCCTCATATCGCTTTGCGTCCACTCGGCGCGCCCGCCCTCCTCATCACGGCCCCTTTTTTTAACGCCGACTTCCGCCCTCTACTCGCTCTCGAACATGCATCTTCCCTTTGCCGCCCGCTCGGTTAGACGCTATGAGGAATCGGAAGATCAATCTTTCCTGGCATGCACGGTGTCAGGTGAATAAGTGATGTGGGTGAGCAAAGCCGGGTCTTCCGCTTGCAATGATTACCCTCTCACCTTTACTTTAGGTTGCTTTCTCTTTTAACCTGACGACGCCATTGTCTGTTAGTTGATCCATCTCCTCCTTTCCTCCTTTGAGGTACTTTGTATTATTCACGTTCTGCCACTCCCTGATTTAGCTTTCCTGTTGAGCTTGTGTGTCCGCGTGTACGGTGGCTGTGCGCGAAAGAAAGCATGTATTATGCTTTCCTTTCAATTTTACTTCCTCCTTGTAATAAACACATAAAATGTATAGTTACACAAATAAGTATTTTCTTCTCTGAGGAATTTTATGTTGCTACATTCACCTTTGAGAAAGGAATCCGAAAATTTGCTGAACCTCTTATTGCATGCTTCTCTTTGTTTACATGTCTAGAGGAAATGATTGCAGACAAAATGCAGGCGCATTGATACCACCTCAAGGGTTTCGTGCATGCGTTGCTTCTCAGTTTACAATTAGAGAAACATGGAAACTAAGGAATTACTCAGAACAAGGGATTCGAATAAATTGCTTTCTCACTTTCAAACTAGTTTAGTTTGGCGTCGCCGACGCTGTAAATTGTTTAAATGTACTTCCATGTCTTGAAAATGTCTTTCATACTTCATTTCTTTCATGACTAACTTTGTTCAAATATGTTCTTACATTATCTGGCATTCGACTAACCAACGAATCGTAGTACCTGTTAATATTATACTTCCTTTTAAAAATTTCCAACACCCAATGGCCTTGTGTATAACCTCCATACGAACCAGTAATAATGCAATTTTAAAATTATGATGGCCGTAATAAATAGTTGCAGATATGAAAATGCGATTAGTTGGAAATTATCAGAGTTATATTGTAAGTTTTTTTCTAATGTGAACATAAATCATCACCTGTAAGCTGTTCTTCTGCCTTATTCTCTATTCCTATTATAAAATCATTCTCAATTAGTTCGGAAAAATCTGACGCAATAGCTTCTAGAAATACATTGGATTTCCCCGATTTGCTTAACACATTCATATTTTTGTTCCCTAATTTTTTAAGATTTTAAAACTCAACAAACTCAGTCTGCTTTGTGTTCTGAAGACGAATATATTTAAGCATTGAACGGTTACTATTTTGTATGTTTATCTGAATAAGGTGAATAAGTTTTAAGTCGCATTAAAAAATAAATAATCGATACTTGCACGCTTAAAAAATGTATTCTCTAGTATTGCACTAATATTTCTGTTTGTTATTATTTATTTAATATTCTTCACATTCAATGTTCCAAAACAATTTGCAAATTTATTATAAAAAGTACCATTAATACTTCGAATATTACAAATTCCGCGGCACAATTTTCATTTCATATTGCTAGTTTGTAAACAATCAGGTTGCCAATCTCATGGAAGAAAATTATGGTGTCGTGCTGAAAATAACCACGGGGTATTGGGTTTGCTTGGCCCGTTGGCCTAACAAACGGGCCAAGGACCGCGCGCGTTCTTTCCTTCCCCTTCTTTGACGTACCCTCACTCCGTACTTACACACCTTACACTAACGTGCACTACACTACCACACATGCCGGGAGACTGGTCGGGAGTTTAGAGCTTGTCCCGGCTGGGGCGGTGCCCCACTGGTGGGAGAGTCCTGGTTAGGGGGAAACCCCACTAGCCGACGGTAGGTCGGCGCCGGATCTCGCTTTCCAGCGGGGGAAGATCACAGCCATCTCCCGAGAAAAAACATGCTCTTCACTTACGGGACTTAAGCAATTGACACGCCCGGAATCATTAATCAATGAATTAATCGTATATCAATTTACCAACTTGTGAACTTAAAAAAGGGAAAATCAAAAATTAATCAAATAGAATGTTTTATTGCGTAGGGCTATGAGGTCCGTTTCGAAATGTTCATGGGGGCCATGATCCCCCTGGCTTCCATTTTGCGCTCGTGTTCGGTTACAATACTCATCTATCCACACCAGTAAGTCAATTGCGTTAAACGTTCTTCAACGCGGCTCTGTAATACGAGAAATTGTAAGAGTTGTTCGTCCCAGAGCTGTAGCGTACGTCAGCGTAGTGGAATTGCAGTCTTCTTCTGCGAAGGGAGCAGAACTGGAGCCGCAGCCGTTGTTTCCCAGAAAAGAACCTGCATCACATTTTCATGGAAGGACCTGAGCGCTGTCGGAGGAAAGGATGGGGCGGGTGGCGGGAGATGGGCCGGCGCGGGGAAGGGTGGCATGGTGAAGAGAGGGGAAGGGAGGGATGTGATGTAGGGTGGAGTGGGTTGGGATGGCGCTGTATGGGGCGGGGAGGGGCGGGGCAGGGCCGGGCCGGGGTGGCGCGGTGTGGATGGAGCGGGGCGATGAGGAGGGGCAGGGTGGCGTGGTGTGGGTAGGGGAGGGAGGGGAGGGACGGGGAGGGGTGAGGAGGGGC
>BLKR01010433.1:0-56229 GCA_011170035.1 Teleogryllus occipitalis | reverse complement strand
GAACGGAACAAAGTCGCCTCCAAGGACATGGGGTCATTTTTCAACCGATTAGTGATTCTGGGCGCGTCAACTGCTAAGGTCATTAGTCCCGTAAGTGCAGTGCATTTGTTTTCCTCGAGAGATGGAGGTATTCTTTCCCCGCTTGATGATAAGATCCGGCGCCGACCTACTGTCGGCTTAAGGGGTTGTGCCTCAACCAGGTATCTCCCACCAGCGGGGCACCGACCTAGGCGGGACAAGCTCTAACCTCCCGTCCGGTCTCCCGGCATGTATGGTAATGTAATGCATGTAAGTGAAAGTGTGTATAAGAAAGGTGAGAGAAAAGAACAAGGGAGGGGAAGCGAAGTTCGTGCGCTGTCCGTGGACCGTTTGTTAGGGTATTGCTCCGGCATTCGCCTGGCATTCATCGGAGAAATCGTGGACAACTACCGATCAGAGCAGCCGGTCGCTAAAAGTCTCCTACAAAGAGTGCCTGAATTCGACCCAGCTATCTGGCTAGTGTCGAAAATCCTGTCACCCTCAGGACTCGAACCTAGGACCTTCCGGTCAGAGGCACTGCAGTGACATCAGTTGTTGCCATACCCTGAGCCACCTCTCTCGGTGACATTGGATCATGGATCCCATTGAAAAATAGAGAATTAATAATATATTTTATATCTTTATAGCCTGCGCCGGTAGTCGAACTTCTTAACCAAGATCCATGAAATCAGGGAAAATTAGCAGCTCGAGACGACAGGTCCCTGGATAGGTGACTGTCTGGGATCCCCGGATACGAAGGCGCTGAGGCCCTAAGCGAAAAGGCAATGACTAACGACTTGTATGGGCGACTAAGTTCAAGGAGAATTTCTTCACGTTTGATGTCAAAAAGACTTGGAACGTTGTTACGCAAGAATATTTATATGTTTATAAATATATAATTATAAATGCGATTCATAATGAAACGTTATTTATGAATTCATTCTATTACTAGCGTCCTGCAGCTGGAAATATGCCGTTGTTCATTTTGTGGAAAATGAGATCCAGGAGAAGTAAACATTTCTGTGCTGAAACGGTACACGTGAATACTGAAGCTTCTTTTTCCTCGACGTATGACTTCAGCTATGTCGTAAGCAATGACGCCCTGAGCATGAGAATCCAGTTGGTCCACGCAGTACGAGAACAGGCGGAATAACACAATCAAGTACTTGTACAATTGCATTGTTATTGGATTTTCCCAAGTTCTTGGGTATCTAACAAAACCATTGATGCATCTCACATGGCCATGGGCTTATTATTTTTCCGTCAATTTATTCGTGTATTCGAAATTAGTAATATAAATCAGTAACAATTAACACACGTTTAAATTAAATCTTTTAATCGTTGACACAGAGTTCAATTTCAAACCATTTTAGTAGGAAAATAGCAGTAGAAGAAATCGAAGCTGGTTGGTACAAGGGGCTGGTTCGCACTCGGATTCTCACATCGGCCACGAATCTTCCAGAAGTCCTATAGATGTCAAGTGCCTTTCACGACCTAATGAACTTTCCACAGAAGTCTGAATATGATCAGTGCAACAATGGTGAGGCCGTGTTCTCAAATTTGTTTTAGAACTTCGAGAGTAATATTTTTGTAGTTCATTGATTTTCTTCTGTAATATTAGGAAGGGAAATTTTGCTTCTCTCTCTTGTGCATCTGAAAACTTTAAAAGGGTCTTGATTTATTTGTATCAGACTTTTTTGTTCTGAGTTCCCTTGTCACTTTTACGATCATTTTTAATAAAAAAAATTCGTTTGGGGCAGGTTGGCAAAAGGAGTTAGTTCGCACAGTGACAACCGGCCCCCTCCTTCGAATGCAAACCATCTCCACAAAGTATAACTCTTTTTATATTTGTATTCACTCCTAGGGTAAAAGCAACACATGTGGTCACAGGACATTTCCCTAGCTTTTTCAATATTATTGGACTGCAGTAAGGGAGAGTTAGGCTAACTAGTCCACTTTTTTTACAATTTGCTTTAAAATGTTCTTTACTTGACCTATACACGTGAAATTTCGCATGATATTTCAGTGAGACTTTCTCCTTATATTGTAAGAACAAAAATCATTATTGTGGGTCAATCCATTTTAAGTGGTCCAGCACTGGTCGCTCGACCACCTCGAAAAAATTAATATTTTGTACATAAATTTCCTTATGTTTTGGCTGCTGAAAAGCATCCTTGATTTATTTTTATTGCATCTGGTTTACAAATGGCGGCCATTTTTGTTTGAACAGCCAAAACATAAGAAAAATTTATGTGTAAAATATTATTTTTTTTCGAAATGGTCGAGCGACCAATTTATTAAATTCTGGACCATTTAAAATGGATTGACCCTTGTGCTTACAGTTGTTGTCAAATATGGAATGTTTTAAACATTTGCAATAGGACTAGTTAACCTACCCGGTGAGGTTAAGTGGACCGGAAATTTAAATAAACTGTGAAAATAACATTGACGTTATAATTAAAATAATTCTTCTACATATTGTTATAACCTTTTTTTACACATAAATGGGTAAAATGCTTAGCGAAGATTGTACTCTTCCAAATTCACGTTAAAATAAATCATGTCTTTAAATTTTTCTCTGACGTCCTTCAGTAGGCATGAAACTTTGTAACAATATCTACTGTTGAAACAAAAACATTTTGGTTGGTGCGGGTGATATAGCTCAGGGCATCAACTGATATCATTCTTTAAATGAAAATCTGTAAATACTACTTTCGAAAAACAATAAAGAGGTTAATTCGAACGGTCCACTTAACCGAACGTCCCGGTGCGTTCGCCGCACAGCACATACTTCCTTGATATGCCTGAAAATATACAAGCCGGGACGTATTATTAAAAACAAAACACACTGTTATAAAGCAGAAATACTAACAATTAATCTAGTGTGAATATTTTTCTTATAGTTATTCAATTGCAATAAAATTGCAAAGCAAATTCAAAAATCAAAGATCAGAAAAAAATGCCTTACTCTACTCAACAATGAAGGCCTGCAACTAATGAAAGTGGCTTAAATTATCAGCCCTGTCATTCTACGAATGCCATTCAGTGGAAAGAGCAGGAATCACTTCCCACCAACATTTAAAAGCATGGACCACTTAACCTTAACCTAAATTTAAAGTTACATTTTATTTATATTTCTTATTGTAATATGTAAATTGTAGTGTTTTGCCACCAGGTTGTAGAAACCTACCTGCAGAAATAATGAATATCTATCTATCTAGAGCAGTTAGCATGACGCTTTGTGAATAGATCCCTTGCCTAAAAAAGGCCAATTTTCAATTTAATTTATTTTTGCTTTCTGACATATTACTTCCAAATAACATTAATTATTTAAATTATTACTTTCTTATCTTACTATGTACTTACGTACAAATATTGTGTACAGATACGAACTGCGTACAAACATTGAGTATCTATTGTGTTCAAGAATTGTAGTACGTACAAGTATTGTGTGCTATGCCAAACCACGGCGATTTTTCGACAGAAAATCTCGTATTGTGGGGCCCTGATACCTAAAAAGTGTTTAAAAAGTGGATGCTATAAGTATTGAATTGCATTCTCTAACACGTTGTGTACTCAGAATCTACAAGGGACTCACGCGAGTCATGGCGCATTTCTCCTAAACCTTGATGAAAAATACTGTAATATCTTTAAAGGAAAATACCCCTTAATTAATACATAGTGATTCATTTACAAAATAAACAATTAAGTTAAAATGTAATAAAAAGTACTTCATCAAAATCTCATCCATGTCATGTGGTATTTACACTATATGAACGAAATAGATATAGTTACTCCAAGGAGGGACCACTTTGACAGATCGGGAAACAAATGAAAGTCATGCAGGGAGATGACATTGCAAGAGAGAATGATGAAGCCATTTACAAACGTGCTAACTGTGAACGAACGCACTAAGAAAATGAGTGCATGGACGTAACTTGCTGTTATATTGCCTACATTGTCCAAGAAGTAGCTGTCAATGCGGTTCCTTCTTATACGGCGTCATAGCGGACCCTTACCACTGAATATCGTGCATTTAGATTGAGTACCGCTGTCACCCTCCTTGATACACCCCGCTTGACTTTAAAACATTAAACGCTTCGTGTTGCAGCGATCCCGGCAATCGTGAAACCACCACAGATGAAGATATTCTAGTCTTTCCTCTATGAAGCCACATTATCTGGGACACTGAGGACAAAAAGAAGAGGAAGGAGGAGGAGAAGAGAAAGGAGAGAAATAAGAAGCAGAAAAGAGAAAAAACAAGTGATGTAAATGTTAACAATAAAAATTGTCTGTCTGAAATTATCGAGGCGTATAAATGAAAATAACATATCAATAGAGGCAGGCTTATATAAAAAAAAGAATAGAAGACGAAAGAATGAGAGCAATTTGATTCATATTTTTTTTCGAGCACATCAACTGCTACGATCATTAGTCCCTTAGTATTGTGAATCATAATATCAGGGAGATGCCGGTGATTCTCCCTCGCTAGAACGTGAGGTCCGGTGGCGACCTGTACGCTTGCTTGCGGAAGGGTTCTCACTCTATCCTCAGTAAAATTTGAGAGTGGCCGATCCCCTAAAAACTGGACAATAATAATTAAATAATTCATAACATTTTAAATGAAACATTTGGAAAACGGGAGCTTTGGTTGACTGATTACGAGCACGTCAACGGTCATTAGTACAGATGGTGTACTAAACATTTTTATGCCTGGAGGCAGAAGCGTTTCTTACCCACTCAATAGCAAGATCCGGCGCCGACCAACATGTCGGCTTGCAGGAGTAGTCCCACTCCAGGCATCTCCCCTCAGCGGGGCACTGTCCTAGCCAGGACGAGCTCGAAGCTCCTAACATGAGTGGTAATGTAATGAATGTAAATGTAATAGGAAGAGAGGATTTGACACAGAAGAGGAAACAATGCATGCGGTCCGTGACCCGTTTGTTGAGGTATTGATTGCTGCGGCATTCACCTAGAGTTGATCGGAGAAACTACGGAAAACTACTGATTAGGGCAGTTGACCACTAGAATTCCTCCAGACAGCAGTTGAATTCGACCTTAGAACCTAGCGATCTAGACCTCTTGATCTGCAACTGTTGTTTGTCCTGATGTATTTCAGCCGGTGAGAAGAATTAGAAAGAAAAAGAAGATGGATCAGAAAGAGAAGAAAAGGGAGGAGAGGAAATAGAATGACAAGAAAATGAAATAAAAGAAGGGAAAGAAGAAGAAAAAGAGGAGAGGGAAGGAGAGAAGGAAAAGAAGAAGAAAGAGGAGAGGAAAGAGGTGAAGTTGGAGAAGAAAAACAGGAAGAAGAAAGAGTACAAGAGAGATCATGATAAGAAAAATTAGGAGACTAAGAATAAAAGGAAGAGAAAAGGAAATGCAGAATGGGAAGAAGAACGAAAAAGAAAGGGCAAGAGAAGTACAAGAAGAAGGAAGAATGGGAAGAAGAAAGAAGATAGAACTGTTGCTGGTCTCCGATGCTGTGCTGGCGATTATCTTATGATAGGAACTGACACTACAATCGAGTGTTGAAAAGATCTGACTTTGACCAAAAAAAGACCTTCGAAAAAATTTCGAACTTTGTTGAGCTTTCCTTCATTCCACGGTCTCCGTCGTAGGGTTTTAATATTTCTAGACCATCAAGAATCTACTTTTCCGTCGACCAAAGGGGCACAATCAATTTTGTTCTTCACCCATAGAATTACACACATTTTTCTGACAAATATGAAGGTATATTTCAGTTGCAATTATATCACATTATTAGTCTTTATTATGTAACTACAGAGAATCAACATTCGCATAACAATTCATTCATTTCTGATCTCAGCCGTTTCCCATGGTAAATAGTCGTCTCAGATGTAAAGTCCAAAATCTTCCTGCTGACCAAGTCCCTGTTGAAGTAGTATGATTCTGCGTAATACAATCGATGGATCTTTCCCTTTTTGCACCCACGTAAACGCATCAACTCACTGCCGCGAAACCATGGAAAACAACACGAATCCGAGAACCAAATGTCTTAAGTGTACTACCGGATTTTCAAAAATTATATACGCATTTCATACAAGTATGCATTCAAAACTAATGATCGCAGAACAGTATGGTGGTGCCTGACGGAAAGAAAATGTACCCTAGTTTCAATCCATTATCGCTTCATTGCATGTGCAGTGCTTTTAGCCTCTAGAACGCCTTTTGTTCAGTTCGCGCCAAATGGCGAACCAGAAGCAGGTGATTGGTGATGGCCACCAAAGTCAGTTTCAAATGGCCACCACGGTCAACAGATTTAACTCCCTGTTACTTTTTCTTGTTGGGGTAGATTAGGCATCTTGTTTATGAACCATCACTCCCAAAATCCCTGGATGAACTGCAAAATCAATCGCACGACGGACATGTTTGCTCGGGTTTGGGGCGAATTAGAGTACCGCAGTGAAATTGTCCCTGTCGCTGGTGAAAGACATACTAAACATTTGTAGATTAACTTTAGACATTCGTAAGTGAGCAACAGGTTCATAACTTAAGTACTTCAATGTTCCAAAATATTCCTTCTTTAAATACGTATATTCTTTTGGAATCACTCTGTACTTTAATCGCCCTGTAGACGCATCTGTACGCATGAACAAGTTGGTGACGAGGCTCCAGTCTGTATTTATTTGTTTATTTATGTATTTATTTATTTGTGCTCATTAATGTGTTCTTGAAAAAATGTAAAACCTGAATGTTCACTGAAATACACTTCTCCCTGTAGCACTTCACATACAGTTTTTAACTGTTTTTAACGTTAAATAAATAAATAAAGTCCGCACAAACAGACAAAATTAAAAGAGCCCACAGTAACGAAATTAAACCTGAAGATGAACCACGTACATTCAACCCGCGGAATAAGAAACTTTTCGTTCCCGATTAACGTCTTCCGCTTTCGTTTTCGGACCAGGTGGGTTCAGGAGTCGATTCGTTAAAAGGGACAGGTTAGGATAAGGCCGACAAGAATCCTACAGTTCGATGAAAGAAAGTCGAAATAGTCTGTGAAGCCAGAACTACAGAACACATAGTAGCGAGTACTTTCTCGATGAACCAAAACTTTAATCTTTGTAGCCAACTTGCAATCTATTATTTTGTATCGCCGGATATCCCAACTCAAGGAATGTATCATCCCAAAATTGACATACTATATCCTAACCCCAGCAACTTTAATCTGACAGCCCTACAAGTTTCCTTACACGGGGATGATAACTCTTCTTCAATGGAAAAAATAATGTGGATGTCTTTGTTTCTTTACAAATACTTCACTCAGAAATATAATGCCCTCTGAAACAAGCGGCGAGTGTCAAAAGAATTTCATTTCAGCTTTAAGGCACAAGCCTCGTATCACATTTGAAATTTCTCCGCTCTTCTCCTCTAGTTTGTTAACAACTCAGCGACCTCGTACAAAGTCGAAGCACGTCCATAGCCTTGGTTACTCTCGCTTGCGACTTCCTGGCACGTGATGTGTACATTGCACAGTTGTGCCAAGATTTTCTAATGTGTTTCCCCTTACTCGTAGATGGCAGAGAAAAGAAAGCACTTCTTGACAATCCCTAAATTATGTAAAGCCACGTCCGATACCTAATGCGATGCGAGCAATGCAATATATTTTACTCTCAGAAATAGTCCGTTCGGCTCTCTTCGCGAATGTAACACTTTCCATCAATGTTAGGATCTTGAAATACATACGATATTTACAAATGATGTTTTGTCAGGGGCGGAACCATCCCTAACACAAGGAAAGGACACTCCTGTTTCCTTGGAAAAATGTGGAGAGTTTGAATAAACATTTCAAGTGGAAGAAGTACAATTTTGATAAATAGTAAGTAAAGTGTATCAATAAAATACAATTGCCGGTATAAAAATGGAATTTACACGTGTCACTCCCCAAATTTGAGTGCCTCTCTCTCAAGATATTTCTCTGGAAATATCCTGAGAATTAATAATTAGTTTTTGAGTGTGGTAAAAATAAGAATTAAGGACAATCGACGTGACACGAAAACTAAGTGGCGCTACAGCTGCCCTTTCTTTCTCAAATTATTTGCAACTTTTGCAATTTACGAAAATTTAGAGTTCAAACAAAATCGGACTCGTAGCATTTTTAAGCGTTCTTTGCCTTATCCGAGAACAAAAATTAATTTAAATATTTGGAGAGCTTTTGGATTAAATTTTGAAAGTGTTGTTAAGACTGTGTAAAATACCGCCAAAATCACAATATCAGTTTCAGATTTACAGTCTCGAGTTCAGCCAGATCGATCAGCAAATATCAATTTTGGAGTAAATATTCTGAACGATTTAAGCGCTACCATTGACAGACGGACAGAATGGACGCCGGACGGACGACGTTTTGCCGTAAAATAACTTTACTTTCTCGCCTTACTACGTAACGAGTAAAGATGAAGTATTATAATCGTGCGGAGAAAATCGGTGATTTTCGACAAAAAAAAACATTCTTAATGTCGGAACCTGATAACGAAAAAGTAGATAAATCTCATTCCTACATGTGTAGTTAATTACTTCCTCCCGTACGTTTTGTAGTCAGAATCCATATTTTGTGGGCCCTTGATACCAAAAAATCGATTGAAGGCAAAACGTTTGTCTGTGCACTCTTAAGTCTCTCTATCGTCAACGCTAGCCCCTAAAACGTATAGGCGAATTTCTCCAAAACTGATATTTCCCGATCAATCTGTACGAACTCGAGGCCTTGCGAGTTTAAACAGATATTTTGTTTTTAGAGGTGCTGTACATGCCACAACAACATTCTCAAAATTCTCACAAATGAATCCAAATATTTTGATTAAACTTTGTCCTCTGATAGCGTAAAGAACGCTTAAGAGAACGATGCAGACCTCATGTTCGTTGAAATATCTGATTTTTCGAACATTGCAAAAGTGCAATAGAGATTTTTTCCTTAATGAAATCTATTCTTTTAGGACAGATATTGAAATAGGGTCATGTTCAATTTTTCGAAAATATGAGTAGTTTTCATTCAATTTTTACATGAAATATAGGCAAATTTTAAATATTCTTTTCTAAAAAGAGATCCAATTTCTTTCGTTAAAGTTTCTCTTCGTATGTATCAAAAGACTGTAGAGAAACTTGTGCTGGTCACATTTTCGGCGAGCTTTCTGCCTATTCGAAAATTGCAAAAAAAAAATTAACGTAGCAAATGTACAATATTGATGAAAAATTGTTTGATGATTTTTCTTAAATGAAATCTGATCTAAAAAGTTAGATCTTTAAATAAGGTCAGTTTTTTTGTTCTTTGAAAATGTAGTTTACGCGTAATTTCTGCATAAAATTAATACAAATTATTTTTAAAAATCTCAAAAAACGTCTCCAAATCTTTTCTTTATTTTTTTTCACGGATAGAGCAAAGGACGCTTGAAAAATGGCGCAGGCCTAATTTTCGTTTAACCCTAAGAAATTTTCAAAATTGCAAACCCCATTGAATATTATGAGAAAGAATATGCTTTCGTAGCACAGCTAGTTACTTATTTAGCTTGAAAGCGGTGCTTCTTATAATCAGGACACAGCAAGCTACCACAGGAAACTTTACGAAACCATGCACTGTGTGCCTGACGACCGCAAGCAGTCGGTTTCCTGAATTCTTTAATACTTCTACGTAAGTTTTCCTTTGTATGTATAAATTTTTTTTTCGCTGTTGCACCAGTGTCGGAGGTCTTAAGTAATCTCTCACTACAATGAAACTGGTCGACGGAAGAATTGGTCAACTTTGTGTTACCAGGAATTCCCATAGAGAGCTCCAATTTCGTCCCGAAATAAGTTTAAGGCGCATCATTTTACTCGTATGTATTAATATGAATATTTCTGTCCACAATCCCACAAAATGTGGATTCTGTCTACACAACGTGTTCGAGGAAGTAATTTACTACTTACAAAAATAAGAGTTATCTGCTTATTGGATAGCAGGGCCTGACAAACAAGTTTTTCTGTCGCAAAATTGCCAATTTCTTCCGCATCATTACAATATTTTCTCTTTAAAGGAAAGTCAAACAACAGCAGATACTTTCTCTCAGAAGCAGATTCTAACTTTTATAATTTTCGACAATTCAGATATTTCAACGAAAATTAGTCGTTCCCCATTTTTTAAGAGTCCTTTACGAAACACGGTTTAATGAAACTATTTAGTTCCTTTTTTGAGAAAAAATTGAAAATGTTGAGGCTTCATGAAAAGCACCCCCCAAAATCAAAATCATTCGCCCTGATGCGTCCGTGAACGGCAGACGTGTTTGTGGTGCACGCTGCGAGTTTGTGAGTAACTGCTAGTGACTACGAGTGAGTGTTCATACTTCTTAGTGCTATATTGTTCATCGAGTGAACCAGAAAAGTCAATTGATACTCAAACGTCAGC
The DNA here is from genome assembly GCA_011170035.1 of Teleogryllus occipitalis. Lineage (NCBI taxonomy): Eukaryota > Metazoa > Arthropoda > Insecta > Orthoptera > Gryllidae > Teleogryllus > Teleogryllus occipitalis. The sequence continues at coordinate 45,815 of BLKR01010433.1, read as the reverse complement.
TGCCGCGGCGGCTGGCATCATACCACGATGGAAACTATCACCAATGGCAACATAACCTCAGAACCCACAAGTAAGCAAAACCTTCTTTCTTGCGGTACTATCGGAAATTTACCCTAACAAAAGCCAAGCGATTGTTATTGAAACCCAGGAAGGTATTAGTCTCAAGGATTATGTGACTAAAATTGCAACAATAGTTAACCCCTCAGATATTCGTTATGTTTCAAGAACCTCTAATAGCAAAATCTGTTCTTAACTTAATCTTAACTTAATAGATTGCTGATCATATTGTGAACACACACAGATTTATCACTATTAATAATCAAAAACTGAATATACGAACACTCATTAATAAACAAGTATGAGCTATCATCTCTAATGTGTGTCTTGTTATACCTAACAAACTAATGCTGACCACATTAAATAAAAATAGTATCAAACTCTCCACTAAGATATCGTTTATCAGAGCTGGGATCTATGAACCTGGCTTCTCTCATATTGTGAGCTTTACGAGGCAGATTTGTATTGATCGTGATGATATTGACAAGTTACCGAATTCTGCACTGATATGCCATGAAGACACTACATACCGTATCTACTTCTCCACTGATAATGTTGTATGTTTCCTATGCAAGCAAGAAGACCACATTGCTAACCAATGTCCCTCTCATCAAAATTATACCAATAACAGTGACTTCCCAGCAAATAAAATTTAAGCTGTACCTTCTACCAGTGTACAGAATTCTACAATCACGGAGCCTCCAATTAGTAACAACAAGAATTTCCCTGTTCTCTACAAAACAAAATCCTCTAAACTGATTCCTCTGCAACTGAAAATCAATCTGTATCCACTACCAGTCAACAGGATTCTCCAACTCCTGTTCTCTCAATTAATAACATAACTGCCCCTACCTCCATAAATAAAGCCCCCAAGCTAACCGCCTCCAACCAATTAGCACCTATTAATAAACAGGAATCTGCTAATGACAATATTTGTGTATTTAAATTAAACAAAAGAGGCCCCCAAAGCAAATACAGAAGAAACCCTGAAACAGCCTAAGAAGAAAAAGAAGAAAAAAGAAATAAATGAATCAGATAAAACTGAAATAACTATCAATAGATCTGTTGAGAAACTAATATTTCTTCTTAAATAAATTATCGAAGATAATCAAAGCAAATTTCCTCTTACCTACCATCAATATAAATCCTTCCTGGAAAATTCCTTTAATGCTGCTGACCCCATCCTCACAGCCAAAGATTACTCATCTGATCTACCAGCCTTCATTTAAATGATGTATAATCTGTACAGACACATTCCAAATAAAACAATAAAAGGCAGATTTACCAAACTGTAAAAAACTAAAATCTGTGTTACTACCTTCTGAAGAATCAAGTACTGAATCAGACTCCAATGCAGACATCAGCTCCAACTAATGAATATTCTCCAATGGAATGTCAATGGTTTTTATTCAAGATTTGAAAGTTTACAGTATTTGTGGGACTACCCACCCAGAAGTCATCTGTATTCATGAGACAAGGAAATGAAAACAGGTACCTAAAGAATCTACCTCCCCCCAAATCTGTTGAGGAACTAACTAACCAGGCAAAATATTTTATGGAAAATAAAGAAAAATATCCACTATCTTACCAACAATTTGTTCTTTTTCTGAAAAATTATTTTAGTTCCAATGAACCTGTAATGATTCTTAAAGACTACACTTCTGATGCCAAAGCAGTGTTAAATATGATGGAAGAAATTTATCCTTTGCTCGATAGATCTATCAAGAATAGATTCACAGGAATCAAAAAAAAAAATGAAAGGAAGTTGCTCCTTTACAGGATGACGTACAACACACTTCATCTAATTTTTGAACAACTCATTACAAGCATGTTGATGCTTCAATGGAATGTAAGTGGATTTCATACTAGATATGAAAGAATACAATTACTATGCCAGCAATATCTCCCATAGGTGATATGTATACAGGAAACTAATTTCAAACTCAACAATAAAGGAAAAATTAAAGGTTTCAAATGTTTCAATAAAAATAGAACTGATAGTCATCATGCATCTGGTGGAGGGCTACATTTGTCAAAGAAAACTTCGCAGCCATCGGATTACACATCAGCTTTGATTTGGAGGTGTTTGCTAATCAAATCTCATTCCCAATTAACATTTGCATCTGAAATATTTATATTCCTAACAGTTATGCATTTGAAGCCATAGAGATGTATAATATTATAAAACAACTTTCTAAACCATTCTTGTTGTTGGGTGGCTTTAACTCTCATAAATTATGGGAATCCTGTTTCAATGACCCAAGAGGAATAAAGATTAGAATAAAGAGGAAGCAGTTATTGAGGATATTAACCTGATTTTGTTAAATAATGGTCATCCTAATCATAGAAATATATGTAGTGATAACTTTAGTATTATCGACCTCACTCTCAGCTCAACTAATCTGGCTCACAAAGGCAGCTGGTGGGTGGAAGAGACTCCTCACGATAGTGACCACTTTCTAGTATTCACCAAAGTCGATTCTTCATACGATGTGGACAGTAATGCTTACGGGATCCAAAAATGGGAATTTAGCCAAGCTAACTGGAAAAAATAGTGATATAATCAATAAGTCTCTTCATGATTTTGACTTCAATCACACCATGAATGAGAATGTGGATGCCATAGTTACCAACTTCTCACATATAATTAAACAAGCAGCAAATCAATCAATTGGAATGTACACACCATCCCACAAACATAAGTCAGTGATATGGTGGAATGACGATTGTAAAGAAGCCATTAAGAAATCCAACCAAGCATTTAACAAATACAAGAAACAAAAAATGATACAAACAAAATCAAGTATGAAAGAACAAGAGCACTCACCAGAAGTACTATCAAAGAAAGTAAGGCAAACTCTTGGAAGAAATTTGTGTCATCCATCAGTTCATTCAACTGAGTTAATGGAGAATAATCAATTCAATCCAGAAAAATAAAAGTTACAACCGAATACACTTTATAGAAGCTGACAATAAAATATTATCACAACATGAAATTGCCAATAGCATAGCTAACTCATTTGCTAGAAACTCCAGTAACCTAAATTTCTCTGAAGCTTTTCAACTACATAAAAATGCCGAAGGAAATAAAGATTTACTGGATGATTATGAAGATAAATGTACACCAAACCACATCAATGACCTTATATCCATGAATGGACTCCAATATATTCTCAACTCCACTACCAACTCAATTCCCGGTCCAGATTATATCCCAAACATTCTTATCAAAAACCTTCCCACCCTTGGCAAAGAAATATTACTTAAGTTATACTACTTCATATGGGAAAGAAAGGTTTTCCCAAGCTCTGGAAAGTAGCTTATGTTGTTCCCATCCTGAAACCTGGGAAAGAAGTACATAAAGCTGACAGTTATAGGCCTATTTCACTCAAATGCAATATCTGCAAAATATTAGAGATCATCAATAAAAGACTTCGATGGTTCCTGGACAATAATAAGATCATAAGTGACTGTTTTAGACCAGATCTAGCTACAACGTCACATTTATTAAGTGTTGACACCTACATCCAAAAGGCGTTCATGAACAAACAACATGTGATTGAGTTAATCTGGATATTGAGAAATTGTACGATATGGTTTGGATCAGACGAATGCTGAATACGCTACAAACGATGGGGTCAAAGGTCATATTTTTCATCAAGATATTTACCCACAAATGTAAAATTCAAAGTATATTTTCAAGGATGAAATTATTGGAAAATGGCGTGCCACAAGGACCTGTATTGTTACCTTGTTTTTACTACTAATTAATGATATAGACAAGGATATTCTACCCCCAACCATATCCAGAAAGTACGCAGACGATGTCAATTTTGTGCAAAGGCAAACTTCTTTCATCGACCCAACTGATTAAGTAAAACGTTCTGAATAAAGTATTTGACTGGTCCTAAAAATCCGGCTGTAAATTCTCTGTCAAAATGACTGAATGTATGATATTTGCTAAATAAAATGAATCTCTAACATCTAAACTACTTGGCTCACAACCTCTGAGATTAGTCAAGACAATGAGGATACTAGGACTCAGTGCGACTCCAAATTAACATGGAAGACGCATATACAGAACATCGTGGCTGATTGCAAGAAAATACTTAATATCCTTAAATACCTCTCCAACAACAATTGGGAGCTGACAAAAGCACCCTACTACTTACATCTAAGGCGTTATTCAGAGAAAAACCTGATTGTGGCTTCCAGATTTACCAATCAGCCAGTAAGAAAGAACTTCGGAAACTCGATGTTATTCATAACAAAGGTTTAAGAATTAGCAACTGTTGTTACCATACTACCCAAATTGGTAGCATACTCCTTGAGGTTCAGGAGCCCACACTATTCCACCGAAGGGATATCACAAGCATTAAATAATGCCATAAAAGCTGCCTCGTCCACAAACCCTATAATGCACAACGATGTCTTCCCCCCCTCATCTCTACTTGTATCGTGAACATCAGCGAATCAAACCATTTTATTGGAGAATTAAGCAACTTCTCACCAACATCAACGTCAAAAATATCAGAGTTGAGAAACACGGTTACTATCGAATTCCACCTTGGACGTTATCTTGTATCCTGGTAGAATCTTCATGGTATGAGCAATGCAACAGTCCCCTAAATAACGAAGAATGGGATAAAAGAATCGAAAAAATGTATAACGACCATCAAAATTAGTCTCTTTTATCTAAGTTGTGATAAAAACGATCAGCCAAACGAAACAATCATTTAAACCCCTGACAAGCTTATTAAATACCAACTATACAAATACTGTAGCTCTATTACAGCCGTCATGTCTGCACTAGAAACAATTCACAGTCCTCTTATGAAAACAGTGTTATACACACGAAATCGGTTGCTGTGGTTCACCAAATCTGCAATACAAATCAGATGTCGGAAGTGGTTATTAATATCCAAAAACTGTGCTATCTTTTAAATAGACAAGGAAAAAGCTGCTAAATTTCTGGTCTCCTCCCCAGCAAGCTGATCCAATTATGATGAACGGAAGCCCAATCCCGACCATTCTCGTTGATCCCAAGTCAGGAAAAAATGTCCACAATATTGTCCTCTCCATCAAGGATACTTGGAGTTACAGAATCAGGATCATAAAAAAAACAATAAAATACGACTTGGAAAGAGTGCAAAATAAGCAGTATACATAAAATGATTTATGATTTTCATAAATTACGAACCAACAAAAACTCAATTGCAAAGATCAAGTGACACTTTCTTGAATCAGATCTGAACACATGAAACTAACTCGTATCTGTTAAATAACACAGCCACCTTAAAATGTGAATCATGCAACAAAAGACTGTCAATTGTCCATATCCCTCAGTCATGTACAAAATATATCCACGAACGCCAATCAATCCTACAGACTGATAATCTTGAAAATATTTTATATTCCAGTGATTTTCAGGAAAAAATATTAACATTATGTAAAATATTAAAAGTGTACAACGATTTATAAGTCTGACTGTCAATTGTAAATTACTGTTTAATTCTTGTTTAAAAAGTATTTTCACTGTGTAATTTCAATCCTTTATTAATTATGATTTATCATGTGTATTTGCAGTCGCTAACGCCTTACCTTTCCGACACGCTAACGGCATGCCTTGTCGTTGATGCACTTTAAATAAAATAAATTTTAAAAAATCACAAAATCCCTTTCAAACTTGTAGGACCTTGGGTTCTTTGAAATTGATGGGGGATATCAGTTGAGGAGAAAATCGTCTGAACGGTTTAGGCGCTAGCCTAAATCGCAGATTTTTGCCGCAGCATTACAATGCTTTCCTTTACTAAGTACATAATATGGTAAGAAAGTAAATACAATTGATTTTGCTGAAGTTGCTATCTAGCATGTTTATACACACAGGCATATAACAAAAGTCATCGTCTGAAACCTATAATATTACGAGCAATAATAATAATAATAATAATAATAATAATGATAATAATAATAATGATAATAATAATAATGATAATAATAATAATAATAATAATAATGATAATGATAATAATAATAATAATAATAATAATAATAATAATAATAATAATAATAATAATAATAATAATAATACGTAAAATGCAGCTGAGAGAAGGTGCCCATTCTTTGTAAGAGAGTCTTGTAATCATGTGCCGGAAAACTGCGAATTTTCGCCAGATAAACTCTAATTGTCGGACCCTGATAACGAAAAATTAGATAAATCTTGTTCCTATACATTGTGAATTACTACATCTAACACGTTGTGTAGTCAGAATCCATGTTTTGAGAGTCCTTAAAACGTTTTGGCGGTAATTGGAACGTGAAACGTTTCTGTCCATGTCCACCACTGTTTGTGGTGAATGCTAGCGCCAAAATTCCAAAATTTTTATCCCTCGATTCCTTTACTTTTCTCAAAAATTGATATTCCTCGATCGATTTAAAGTCTTCTGAGTTCGAAACAGTTATTTCGATTTGGGAGATACTGTACATGAAGCCTCAATTACTATTTCAATTTTTTTTGAAAAATGCCTCCAAATTTTTTTATTAAATTTTATCCTCAGATAGCATAAAGGACACATCGGTGAAATTCCTTATTTTTCGAAAATTGGACCTTAATGAAATTCTTTCTTTAATGAAATCTTTCTTCAAATTCAGATCTTGAAATAAGACCATGTTCAATTTTTTGAAAATGGGAGAAGTTTTCGTGCAATTTTGCATTAAATTTAGGCAATTATTAAACAATTATTCGAAATTCGAAAATTTAAAAAAGATGACATTGCAAAAGTAGAGTACTGATGAGATTTTTGTTTTAAATAAAATATGTTCTAAAAATTTTATTTGAAAATAGTGATGTACAATTGTTTGAAAAAATGAGTGGTTTTAACGTAGTATCTGTTTGAAGTTAATGCAATTTTTTTAAAAAATCTCAAAAGCCGTTCCTTATTTTTTTCTTTACATTTTTTCCACGGATAAAACAACGGACGGTTAAAAGAATAGTGCAGGTCTCATTTGTGTTCAATTCTCAATTTTCGGAAATTGGCAAAAGTTAGAAATAATACGAGAAAGTGTATGCTGCTGTAACTTCACTAGTTCTTTAAGCATAATCGAAATTTACATACATGATTGTACAGGCATGCATTCACTACCAGACGAACTGAATAATTTGTTCTGGCATATGGATGTAATTATGGAAGGTTTGTTATCACAGTGCTATCTTTAACTGCCAAACAAATAACATCATAAACGGCTTGTTCGAAGAACATTGGCCTAATAAATCTTTCACACACTTTAATTTTCAAGTATGTAACATAACTCTCGATATTGTCAAGGCTTTCTCAGCTTTATTTCTCGCTTCCCCCTCTCTCCATCTCATCCTCTCTTTCCTCTTTTTATGAAAATCTTTTCTCTCTCTCTTACTCTCTCTTTTACTCTCTCTCTCTCTTACTCTCTCTTTTACTCTCTCTCTCTCTCTTACTCTCTCTTTTACTCTCTCTCTCTCTCTTACTCTCACCTTGTACTCTTATTTATCTTCTGCGTAGCTACGAACTAGTTCAAACTAAAACTAACGAAGATACTGTTCATTAGTCATTATGAGACATAATTATTAGAATTATTGTATAAATTCGAAAGTTTTCGGTTTATATGTAACGGAGAAGTTTTTCTGGTAGACAAAAATTAACATCGATTTCTGCGTGAAAAGCAAACATCGGTCTGTAGATTCGAGGTGCCTCCAAATCAACACATCGAAATTCGTTTGGCTGTTTTTATTTAACTTTTGAATCGTTGCACTCATTCTCCTCGATTCGATGCCAATTGTCTCACATTTAGAATACAGAAATACATTCCCCGACCTATTTGGCAGACAGAGGCACAGAAAGAGTGACATGTTTAATTAATTGATGACTATTTTAGTCTGGTTATTCGAATGGGCTTGTAACAAAACCCTTGAGCATGACAAATTCATAGAGCGGCATTTGTTGATGAAAATTCATTTTCTAGTCTTTATGGATCTGATTCGTGTTCATTGATATTTTTAGCATAAAAAGTAGTCTTTGGTTTTAAATCTTCCGATTCTCTGATGTCAAATGAAAAAAAAACAAAACATTTAATTCATTTACGATGCAAGCTCAAATTCGTTCCCATTCAAGCGGAGGTAACAGCAAGCAGCAAATCGAAAGAAAACAATATTTTTTCTAGGTCTGACCTTGACATTCCGAAAGCATCCTTTTTATTATTTGTGTCCACTTAAACTAAATTTTGTGTCCACTAAAAACAATTTTAACGAGTATGTAGCGTGAGTTCCCTTTAATTTATCGTAATATGTCCCCGAGTACCGCACTACGTTCTGTATATAAGGTCAGATTCAGTACATTCTGCATATAAGGTCCCAGGTACAATTTCTATTTTGATCCAGTATCGTTAACTGGTAGCAACTGGGGAGCATTTGAATTTCACGGTAGCATAATTGATTTATCAAACCAAAGTGTATGATGGTAAAATTACGATGTGTTGGCCATATTCACTCCCCATAAATCCACGCAGTGATCCTTCGAATAAGTCATTAAATCGCATAGGACCTAAGACATAAACGGAAATCGGAAACAAATAACACTTAATAATTTCATTTATTTCTCGATTTCCCTTATATTTGATTCCCCGCCCTGAAACCTCTCGTTCTCGGGTCTCGTACCCATTTTCGAGCTCCGGTTCTTGCACGTTTTTTCATCGCGCATCCTTACCGTAGTCAACATTCGGGTGGACCGATGGAATCCGCAAATAGTCCCTGAGCGTTTTCACCGCCTGCTCGTCCAGGTCCGCCTCGGAACGGGCCATTGTTCGGTCGAGCGTGGTCGGTCGCGCGTGTGTCACGTCTGGCACGCTCCACTAATGAACGACGTCCTCGCCGTGCCGCGCCGGTCTCTTCGCCTGGGCCGAGTCGAGCCCAGCCGAGCCGCGCCGGGCCGGCCCGCTGGCCTCCCCCCCCCCCAGCTCCTTCGACGCTTGCGCGCCTGGTGTTGTAATCGTATGTGCATGCCCCTTTCCGCGCAGCCCCCGCACCCATGCCTCGACGCGCCGCGCCGCGCCGTCGTGCAGCCATCCGCCCGGAGGAGTAAAGTCGTGTCACGATAACAACAGATCCCTCGAAGCGCAGGGTGCACATTTTCTGATAACGGGGCGAGGTCATGATGAAGCTCCCAGTCGGGCGTACTAATAATAACGAGCTCTCATTGTTTTGCTCAAGGACGAGGCATTAGTCTGTTTGCTTTCATAATTACTCAAGTACAGTATTCCTCACATCGCGGAACATCCTGGAGTAGAACATAAATTCATGCGACTTTAATTAGAACTCCAAAGGGATCTAAAAACCCACAAAAAAGTATTTTCGAAAAGTTTCTATTCACACAATGGTTGTTCAGTTTTAAGAAAACACTTCTGGTCTTTTTTAGCTTACTCTATAAGTAAGTGAAAGGTTTGTTGCAATTATGAAATGAAGCTTACTCAAAATATATTTACAAATGTTAGGAGAATTAAATGGAGAATTCACCATTTAATATTCTCATTCCTCTATCGTCCACTATGAAGATTTGTAATGCCCTTACCATTTCAAAAATGCAATTACAACTGTCAAGACAGGCATGTCTATTTTTATTTAAAACGGTTATCTCATTACGAGTCATATAGTGTCTCAGGGGACTCGCAACATTTTGAGTCGTGTCGGGCATTCGACATGCAGCATGTCTCAATGATATATGTTACAAATTTCTAGGATATGTAAAGAGAGTCAAATATGATCACTTTTTGTCACTCAACATTTGATACAAAATTTCATGTTTCGAACTTACACTTCATTGTTAGGCAACTTCAGCTCTGCACGCGCCACTGTTCGGCAGGCACACGAAAGACCTTCAACTGGGTTAAAATATGGTCTGCCGAACACCTGTGGATGAGAAGTTGCCTATCAATCAGGGGCAAATTGAACGTATAACTTCATAATATGAAATTTCCCACCACATGTAGTACATTGCTCAAAAGAGATAATGATCGACTCTTCTACATGCCCTGGAAAATATTATCAATTATTCTGAGACACACACACACACACACACACACACACACACACACACAAATGTCAAAATTAAATAGAATTTCTCCATAGCGATTAATTTTATTAATATAGAGATACAACAAAATACAAGAACACGAACTGAAAATTTCAATATTTTTATTTGTCCTTAAAAAATAATTATTTTCAATTGTTTGCTTGGTACATTTTTCATTAGTAATTTCTCCAGAGTTCATGTTCTCTTCATACTTGATTCTGGATTGTCCTCTGAGTCGAAGTATCGTAATACAGTCATGACACCTTTCAATGCCTCATGCTCTGTTGAACACCATCCCACTCTCCGAAGGTCTGTTTTTCGCCAAATAACATACGAGATGCCGGCCCGGTGGCCGAAATCTCTAAGGCAGTAGTGTCGTGATCTCCGACGGAAGGGTCGCGGGTTCGAGTCCCGCCTCGGGCATTTCGGGTATTTGTGTTCGTCCTTTCACCCCTTACCCACCATTTCGTTTTATCTTCATAGTTACCATAACATTAACTCCAATAGTGGTCGCTAAAAACCTAGTTGATGCGACCTTAAAACAACAACAAAAATACGAGATGCTCCCGGTAGCGGGATGGCGCAAGCGGCTAATGAAACTGATCGCTTTTCCGCGCGGCACGGCGGATATCATCAGGCTGTCAGTCACGTGCGTTCGGTGGCCTACGTAGAACTCGCGCACTTTGTCCCACGGGTCAATTCATTTTAAAAGGCCCAGAATTTAATAAATTGATCGCTCGACCATCTCGAAAAAAATTCATATTTGTACATAAATTTCCTTGCGTTTTGGCTGTTCAAAAAATCTTTTATTTTTATTGTATCTGGTATACAAATGGCGGCCATTTTTGTTTTACATCGTGCACCACATACTCTTTTCAAAATTATTCAGCTCTGCGTTGTTCTAGCAATCTGGAATAAAAGGCATTAAATTTATTATACTCTCAAATCGAAATATTATTTACTTACCTTCTATGTTTTTATTTGAGAAATATTTGCAACAAAATCTATGACACGCGATTGAACCAAGTTCGATTTTGAGAAAGTAATTTCTCAACGAAGGAATAGAATCTCACCCTTAACTTTTTCGGTGCTTCTACACATAAGTGTAGTTACTTTTTGTAAAATATCATTGTTAAGTAACGTACCCCTTGAAAATTAAAAACCTCTTAAAAATGAAATTTTGGATTTTTTCCAAATTTTCAACTGTAATATCTCTGTTGGAGGACCAGAAAAAATCTGAAAATTGCGCACACACACTAGATCGCTATTACACCAAACTTCAATAAAAATGTCAACTTTTAGATTTAACTCAAAGTATTTTTTAAAAAATTGTAAACTTTCGCAAAAAGGCTTCATTTCCACATTGAGAATACGTTGTGACAAGTATAATCTTATTAGTTTGATGGTATTTTAAACTAAAATCCATTTTGATTTAAAATAATTAATTATATTTTATTATTAATGAACATAAAAGTTGCCTAATGTATTTTGAATATTACTTTCCTTACTTTACAAACTTATATCTTCACATCTACGTTTGTAATTAAAAATATGGTCATTTTGATGTCAAAAGCTGAACCGGATAATATAAAAATTGTTTATAAAAGATAACAAATAAATAAACAAATTCATCGTTTTGTTTATTTTTTCGCGTTTAAATTTGCCACCCTGGTTATTATTTCTGAACCTCTCATCAGAGATCCGAACGATTCGATAGTGACCTTTGACCGACGATATTTTTTTCTACCTTCCTGGTATTGGAATTTGTGGAACTGAGGCGACGTATTCTTTTTTTACAGAAGGAGTTTTAGGAAGGGGATTTTTGACTAAGGTTTTGCCCACCTTACCCCGCAACAATTTTATGATCATCAAATATGCAGACGGGAGCGATCATATGGGCACTGTTACATACACCGAAACAAAAATAGCTCATAGGTTTCCAAATGTTATATGGTGTTCTTTAAAGTCTAGTAACATCAAAACCCGTTTGATTTCTCTACAAATGTGTTCAATGCAGCCTAATAGTGAATTAAGAAATCAGATACAGCAGTGAGGCACAAATGTGGGTCGCTAATAGTGATAGACCGTCGCCCAATTTCAGCCCATTGCATTGAAATAGTAAAATTATGCGAAGCAAAATTCTGAAAGCAGAGATTTCAAGCTTCAATCTTATCTAAATGAAACGTATTTTGCATAAAAATTTACGTTGCTTTTGCCATATGAGATGTGTCTATTCCTACAGTTTTAACGTAAAATTGACCATATTCGGACTAATGTGGCACACTGAGTCAAATAAACATTATTTGATGATGATAAAATTGTTGCGGGGTAACGTAGGCTCCACTTTAGCCAAAAATTCGCGGATAAAAATAACATTAAATAATATTTATTCGTTATTTTCTAAAAAGTAGCGAAAAACAGGGTGTTTATGGCACCCTAAATCTATTTTGAAAACGGTTTTGTGGCACCCCTAAATCCATTTTAGAAACGGTTTTATTGGTGCCGATATCGTTATTGTATCGAAAACTAACTTTTTTCGCTAAGCCATTGACTTCTGTTTAATCGAAATCTATTTGAACAATAAATAAGAGTAAATGAATGGATGTACTAAATGCGTAATAATGATGAAATGGTGTTATGATGGTTGTGTGTGTGTGGTGTGTGTATGTGTGTGTCTATGTGTATATATATATATATATATATATATATATATATATATATATATATATATATATATATACACATAGACACACACATACACACCACACACACACACAACATATACACACACCGTATTTCAATGCAAATGCAAACCTTTACTCTGAAGTCAGAAATTATACTTTCTTGGTATGTGCAAGAAACACCCAATTTGCATTTGTTCAAACATGATTTTATGAAGTATATTTTCATTATTTTCCTAATAAGCATAATATTTCTGCGAATTGCTAATTATTCTGCATATTTTGATTGAAAACTTTTATCGTTATTCATATGTATTTTAATAATTTTTTTTATTTATACAATGAAAATTTACAACCTATTTCATTCCGAAATAATAAGTAAATATGATAATTAATTGCTTATACAATATCAAAATAAAATACAATGAACAAAGAAACAATAACTTGCAGAAAAGTCCCCCATTGTTACTTTCCAGGATCAATACACAAGGACGATAACAGAAAAGAGAAACAGATATTAGAAGAATAATAACACAAAACGGAGAATTATTTTTGTGTTGTGTATGTCAAATACTAAAGCGGTAAGGAAGTTGCAAAGGGGAGGTTCTATTGAGGCGAGATATTTCTTGGTTATTGTCTAAAAGGTTTAGGGCTTGATGGTTTGGATGGGTTTCCAGGCGCTTATTGTAGTTTAGGCTAATTTCTTGTATCTTCTCTTGAATTGTTTGAATATTGAGGTCTCTATGGAGTGCTGCATTAGACACGTACCAAGGTGCTGATGAGATGACTCTTAAATTTTTTGACTGGAATCTTTGAAGAATTGATAAGTTTGTTCTACTGGCTGTGCCCCAGATTTGGATTCCATATGACCATACAAGAACTAGGATGGTTTTATAAATTAGCAATTTATTTTCCAGGGACAGCTTGGATCTGTAACCAATAAGCCCTAGAGTTTCCTTGTTTGCAGTTGGAGCTGTTTTTTCTTGGCTTGTATATGCTTTTTCCAGGCGAGACGTCTATCCAAGTACAGACCTAGATATTTTACGCAATTGGTTTGCGGTATTGTTTTTCTGTTGATTTCTACTGGCGCACACGTTTCTTTCCTGAGAGTAAATGTATTGTGAGCTGACTTGTTCTCATTTACTTTTATTCTCCACTTCTTAAACCATTCTTCGAGTGTGATGAGATGTCATCCAATGTTCTTCTAGGACCAGGGTCTGAAGCTAATATGGCTGTATCATCAGGAAATGTGGCAACTATTGTGTTTTCTGTTTCAGGAATATCTGCTGTATATAACAAGTATAGCACTGGACCAAGTACGCTACCTTGTGGTACCCCAGATTGAATAGGATAAAGGTCTGAGAGTTCATTTTGATATTTGATTTGCAACTGTCGATCCGTAAGATAAGATTTGAAAATATCCAGGAAGGAATGTGGTAGGTGGAGTTTTAATTTGTACAGAAGGCCCTTATCGAAGGCTTGCGTGACATCAAGAAAGGTAGCAGAACAGTATTGCTTGTTTTGGAAGTTGTTCTCTATATATGATGTGATCCTGTTTATTTGTTCGATGGTGGAGTGCTGCTGGCGAAATCCAAACTGATGGTCGGGAACGATGTTACGGATGTGAGGTCGCAGTCTTGCTACGAGAAGTTTCTCAAATACCTTAGATAAAACTGGAAGTAGGCTTATAGGACGATATGATGACGCTTCGTGTGGGGAAGATCCTAGTTTTAGGAATAGCAGAATTTGGGCAACCTTCCATTGGGCGGGGTAATGTCCAGTGCCAATTATCCCATTGAAGAGTGCTGTGATCAGTGCAATCCCTTTACGTGGTAGTTCTTTTATCAACTGTGCAGTGATGAGGTCATAGCCCGGTGATTTTCTGCAAGGCAGGTCCTTCTGTATTACTTTACATAATTCTTTAGTTGTAATAAACTTTAAAGAAAGGGCCATTTGTGTTGGTGAATCTATATATTCTTCGATTTCTTCTTCATCTCTCATATTCGTAGGCGAGAAGCTCTGAAAAACGTTAGCGAAATGGTGTGTGAATACTTGAATTTTTTCTGTAGCACTTCTGTCCCATTTACTATTTTTATCTCGAATTGGGTGTTCAGGTTTGATTGGGTGCTTTACGTATTTTGTGGCTTTAAATAGGGAGTAATCTGTAGCTTCTGGCGGGGAAAGGCTGGAGATGTAATTTTGAAACTTGTTATTTCTGAAGTTCTTTAGAAGCCTGCTGAGTTGTCTAGTGGCTCTATTATAGTTGATTTTATCTCCTGGTAGTCTTGAAGTTTGCCATATTCTTCTTAACCTTCTTTTCTCAGTGATTTTGTTGATGACTTCCGCAGGCATCATCGTGCAATTTTTAATGGAAGTCCGTTGAGATGTTGCATACCACGCTGCAGCTTGTATGCTTTGCGTGACATACTCAGTTGCTTCATCAATGTCATCAGCAGATTTTAATGGCATTCGAATTTGGGCGTTGTGGGAGATCCAGTTTCGGTACACGTTCCAATTGGTATTTCTATTTACAAGTATGACGGGAGCGGGTCGTAGTAATATTGTATTACTAATAGTGACAATAACAGGAGTATGGTCAGATGATAGTTCATGGGATGCTTCTATGAAGTAGTAACCAGATGATATATAGCGACGAAAAAATCTAGTAAGTCTGGAATTTTGTTTGGATCTGTAGGCCAATACGTTGGTTCTCCTGTAGAGATGGTTTCAAGCTGAAGTGATGTTACTGCTTTCTGGAGTTCTCGTCCTCTCGAAGTGATGAGCCTTGATCCCCACTGTGTATGCTCCTGTGTATGTACCTCCTGCTATAAATCTTGAGCCTAAGTTGTTAAAGTAGGTTTCAAAGCGTGCTTTATTAATATTGAATCTTGGTGGACAATAGAGAGCGCTTAGTGTAAGAGGCCCACGCCAGACAGTGATTGTTATAGTAGTAGTTTGTAGATCGATGTCTTGAAACTCTTTTTCTTCACGATATTTTATATTTTTTCTAACGAGGATAGCAGTGCCTCCGTGTGCATGACCGCCAGGGTGTTTGGTATTATATAGTTTTTTTTAATTTGAAGTAATTCTTGACTGTAAAATGTTTCTGATATTAGTATCGTGTCAATTTTGTTCTGCGAAAGAAATATTTCGAGTTCTTGGCGATGTTGCACCAAGCCGTTGGCATTCCATGCTGCAATTCGAAAAAAATTACACATTGGTCACTTTCAAATGAGTGCTGGATAATGCTCAGAATAGAGTGATTCTCATCAAGATATTGAGGTTCTGTACGCTCTGACCCAGCAATATCGGCCCACATTCTTTCGTTAGCTTGTGAACGTCTTTTGTTTACTTCATGATAAATATTTTCATTATCGTGATTTTGTGTCTGCATTGTCATCTCTTTTTTAAAATTACTTCTTTGTTTATTAAGTTTATAATAGCCTTTCTTTTTTAGTATTTCCTGGTATACTTTACAACCTTTATAGTTTGCAGGATGATTGACAGAGCACACGTTGGTTCACTTTGCCTTTCTTTTTCACATTTGTCTGGAGCGTGTTCTCTTTCACACTTAACACACCGAAATGGGTACGCACAGTAGGTTCTGGTATGTTCGTATCTTTGCCAATTTTTACATTGAACTATGTCTCGTTGCTTCATACGCGGTGGTTCAAATGCAACAACACAATTTAGCAGTCGGTTAATTTTAAATATTTCTTTGTTATTAGAATTTGGTTCAAGGTCTATAAAGAACAGAGAGAGAGGTAACTTCGTTATCCTATGGCGGACATTTATTATATTTCTACTTTATGCCCATCTTCCAAAAGCGCAGCTTTGATATATTTGACGTCTACAGTATGATGTATATGACGTAAAACAACTCTATACGCACGTTCTTGTTTCAATTGATACGTATAGTAAACGTGTTTGTGGCTTGATAAATGCTTTACTACAGCTCTGTAAGCATCTGGAGGTTTTGGTGCTATTTTGATTTTGTCATTTGACAGAGATTTTATCTCGAAATCTTCAGTTCTTAAAGCTTCTTCTATGAACTTTACCATGGTCGGGACATTATTAACATTTGGCACAAAGATAGGCGGTACTGTGGTTTTCGAGGAAGTTTCCTCTGTATTTTTCGCTGTATCTTCTGCACTGATTACACCAAACTTATTGTGCGTGGGCACAGTAATAATATTAACATTATTATCGCTAGACGCTGTCTTTTGCCTTACCCTTCTATTTTCTTTCGGGTCGAGGTCGTCTGAGTTCGGTCGTTTTGGTCGAGCTGGTTTGTACGTTTGCCATGAATTCTGGGTCAGGTCCACGGGAAAAGATGAATCTTGATCCATGCTGTGGCTGCCGCTGCTTGTTGATTCTTCTGTTGACATTTCGTTGAGAGATGTAGCTGACCGGGTATTGGTAGCTACGACGTTCTCACTACATATTGCCGTGCCTCTAATACACTGCAACATTCAATGGATCACAATATTTGTTGTCTTTGCTGAATTCTTATAGATAATAGCACTGTTCCTGTGCACAATTTAAATGTTCAACACGAAACACAAGTTGTTATCGCTTGGCCTCTCCTTATCTTGGCGCGTTCACTGTCGTGCAAGGTAAGGCTACGGAGCGGCGGACACGATCCGCACACCACGGCGTCCAGGCGAGAACTGATTTAAATAAATTTAATTTTTAATTTTGAAATGTGTGTTTTTGTATATGCGGTTCATTCTAATACCAGTTTCCTATTCTGAATTATGCTTGATAATTTAAGGTTTTCTCGAAAAAACAGCATTAGCAAAATTGAGAAAATGAAGTTAGTGCTACCATCTTGTAGTGTGAAATTTTATGCATCAGGGGATAATATTGACTTGGCCTAAAGTGCATTAGTGCCCAAGAAAATAAGTGAAGAATAATAGGTGATTCTGAAAGAATATCACATGTCCAAAGTGTTTCCGGTAAAAACATTAGTCATGAAAAAACATAATAGCAGTGGGTGTGATGAATGATTTGTATTTTAATTGCGTTTATTGTTTAGTTAATATAAAATATATTAAAAACGGTTTTGTGTAGTGTTTGTTGGAGGTTCAATTGTTTTCATTGTGTGTAAGAATAACAATGCAATATGAAAAATACATGTAATTTAATTTCTGCAAGTTTCTGGTACCTTGATGTGTTGATATAGGCATAATCGCAAATGTTATTTTTGTTATCTCCAATTTCCAAGCAAAAATATCGAAGACCCATTTTTATTTTTCTTGTAGCTTGTGGAATATATTGTTTTATTTACTCACAACTGCCGGTACAACTTACTCATAAAACCGGTAGCTTTGATAATTTCATATACGTTATTTGAATTCCCACAAGTCACAGAGGAGGCTTACCCAACAAATATGAGCGAAAGAAGACGTGAAAAAGAAACGAACTTCCCTTTTAATGGTATGAAAGTGGCTGTTAATGATTTCTCGCAGTGGCTCTAATTATAATGCAAATTGTTAATGTATTTAATGACGGACCTTTATGGAAACTAATACTACTAACTGATACTACTAATATTACTGATACTTCTCTTCGAAATTTAATTGATGTATTAAGAGTAAAGTGCTGAATGAATGTACTGAGCGTAAAAATGATGAAATAAGAGTGTTATGATGGTTGAATATAGGTAACTTATAGAGCATATTTAAGTGAATAGTTTTTACTGAGTAATACAATCATATTTCATAGATTTATAGTACATATAAATTCGACCCCTAATTATTATAAATATACGGTGAGATATTTCAGATGGAAAAAATGCACCAGCGTGTTTTTCATAATATCAATAAATAATTCCAGACAATGATAAACTTTCATAAAAGATATAACTTCACAGCGTAAAAACTCACGAGCATTATTGGATTATATTTAAAAATTAATTTGTAAGATAACACGTTACAAAAAGTAAAAAACGATGTTTGTACAACAAAACCAACAATAACAAGAGATACGTAAATAAATCGATCGGAGTGTGTTGCGGATCAAAAAGGTCAATTCGCTTAAAAACGCCTGAAAAGTAGGAACAGAGTGAACACTGTGTAAGCACATTAGCGATTTGGGGTAGTTTAAGATAAATTAAATGAAGAGTATAGAAAATAAATTACTCAAATAAATAGTGATCCAGTCTACAATCTGTGGCACGCGCTCTTAAATTGAGAGATACGTATTAACTCGTTGAACCTACTAAAAAGGGAAAGGACCCGGAGCGCAAATACGTCGGTCGCGGCCTCCAATTCGAATTTCGCGCCCGGAAGTAACAAAGTCAAGTTTCCTCGAAAACGACAATTTTCGCAGAAAAACGCAATCTGCCATCGTCGATTAAATAAAGTTCTATTACATTTTTGTCCCAATCATTTATAATCGCCTTGTATATTAACATCATTTTAAATCTATATTACTATTTTCCTTTCCTTGCAGATGGAAAACAATGTATCCTCTGGCTATGTGAGAGGTGTCGAGAGAGTGAGAGTGAGAGAGAGAGAGAGGGGGAGAGGATTCGCCGATATTAGCGCACCTCCTCTAGTGAGAGCTCGCCGCCTCTATAGGTGATTCATCCACCCGCTTCATGTTGTGTTACTTTGCAAAGCGATCAGATCTCCAGCCATCACTGCATCCATTCAATTTTGGTAGTTCCCTATGTGTGGTAAAATACACCTTTAGGACATTGTACGAACTTATAATTGAAACGACGCATTGTTTCTGTGTGCGTCCTGATTTTTAAAAGCTTTTGCTTCGTTTGTTATTATTTTAATTTTTTTAATTGTCTTGTACTGTGAAGAAACATGAAAATGTAGTTTGTTTGAAACTAAAACTCTTTGTTGGCTACTAAATTTACTGGCTAAAGATTGGATTATACCTGTTCATTGTAATGAAGCTAAGAACAAATGATACGGCTATTCCTCTGACTGGACTGGTTTTGATGAATAACAGTCGAATCTCAACTGTAACCTTTAAATTAGATTTCTGATAAATTTTCAATTTTGTTGTTGTATGTATTTCTTAATCCCCCCCCCCCCCCGATGGCTAATAGCTAGCAAGATAGCTCTTCAGGGTCGATTCCCGAATAGAGCAAAATTTAAATTGTCATATCTTAGTTCATATAGCTCATTGGCAATATGAAAGCTTCATACAGGTGGAGAATGCCAAGTATGTAGATGGCGTAAGGGGTTGCGACTTCCTTACACTAGCGCATGGTTGTCAGGCAGGGACGCCATGTACGTCATGCCGCCATAGTACAGACATAAATATATTTTACAAAATAGTTGGACTGGAGACTAATATGAAATTGTTGTTGCATTTGTAGATTTTTATGGGCATTTTAAAAAAAATATTGTGGCCATTTCATGTATCTGGAGACGTTAAACACTTAGTTTTACGTAACGTATATTAATAAATGTAGAATCAGAAAAAAAACCATCAATCCTAGCTTCATCATAATGTGAATTACCTCAATGGTAGGGCAATGTGTCTTCCAACTGTTCAGAACACATCAGAATTTTTTCAGGATTTTATCTTTTACTACAAAATACTATTTGGTCCACTTACATTTGAAGAGAACTCCACCTAGGGAGTACTTGACCTTGACGGTGGTGTTGAACCTTAAATACACCGAGAGCTACGCCGACGGTAACGTAGCTGCTGGTAGGGCCTCCCTTGCCGGACAGGTCGATTGGGAGGGGTCAGACGAAGTACTCCAGAAGGGGAGCTCAACAACACCAGAAGATGACCTACAGAAGAGGCAGTTCGCCGAAGACACGAAGATGGTCTCGAAGGAACCCGTCTCGTCGGGGATTGACAGGGAGAGCCCGTGCCTGGGGTAACATGGGCGAAGTCTCTAACGACCAAAGTTGGGCGGAAGGAGCAACCCTTCATGTGGGGTTAATACACATGATGACATGTGGAAAGACCATTAGGCAGCAGCCCTATCACACCATAAACTTCCCGAGGGGCTGGTAACCTCTTCTGAGTTACATTTCATACTCACAACCTTCACAAGATAAAGGACGAAAACAGACGACGACCAACGCACGAAAAGGACAAGAATAAAGGAATTTCGGAGGAATTAAGAATAGCAACTTGGAATGTAAGGGGATTGGGGCCTTAAGAGATGGAGCTGGAAAAAACATATGCTCGAGAGAAAGATACAAATTGCCATCATCGCAGGAACTAAGAAAAAATTGAAAGGGACAAAAGAACTGGACGAACACATAATGATTTGTGGTGGTATATCTCAATATACAAGGTTACGAGCAGGAATAGCCATTCTTATTCATAAAAGTTGGAAATCAAGAATTGAAAGTTACCATTTCATCAACGAAAGCGTGATATCTTCAAGATTACGATTTCCAGAGGTTATCTGACCATAATAGAAGCCCCAGAAGCCATAATATACCCTAGAAGAAGGGGAAAAGGAGGAAACGCTAGATTTATATCAGCTACTGCAGAAACATATTGATAAAACAAATAGAAATGACCATCTCATTGTATATGGTGACTTTAATGCGAGGGTAGGTAATACACAGGTACCTGGAATAGTTGGGTCATTTGGAGAAAATACACAAAACTATAAGTGAACTTATACAATTCGCCAGCACAAACAACTAAAAGATCTCTAATACTTTTTTCAGAAAACGGGATGTAAATAAATATACTTGGTGCGCAAGAGGATATAAGTCAATAATTGATTATTTATTAATAAATGAAAAATTGAAATCACAAATAAAAGATGTGCAAGTTTATCGAGGATGTGACATAGGTTCTGATTACTATGTATTAATTAGCAAATTCAATCTCTGGAAAAGATGGAGGGCTACAAAACGACAGAAAAGTAATTTAGAAGAAGTATACAAAGTACATCTTCTGCAAGAAGAAAGTATAAAAATGCAGTACAAAACTACATTGTAAGAACTAGAGAAATAATGAAACAATGTACAAAACTGCATTGAAAATGCGGCAAAAGAAGCTATAGGCTGAGAGATGAAAATAAAGAATGAAAAGGGTCTGAAAATTTGGAAAGTGAGATTGAAAACCTAGTAAAAAGCAAACAACTACAATACCAAAACATGATTCGATCATAAAGTCATTTGCGTTCACTTGTTCAGCTGGCCAGTTTGGGAAGTGTCCGCATCGAAATTGAACTTGATCTATCAGATGTAATGAGACGTAATGACACAGAAAGAATAGATACACCTTAAGACGCCTAATTGTCACGACATTTTTAACGATGCAGGAATTGCTTTTCAAGACAAATACAATATTAATTATATGTCTTGGATAGAAGAAATAACGAATATTAGGAAAGACGAAAACATAGAAATCGATTACACGACGAAAAAATGAAAGTTACTTTTTGTACCGGAAAAAAGTGATCAACAGTCAAATAAAATTTTAGAAGAAAGGGTGAAAGTACACCTGCGTTTAACAGAAGTAACTGCTGAAGGAGGACCTGTTCTTCTTACAGAAGATGAACATGTCTGAACTGACTGCTGAAATGAATAGAACAGTCACAAGTGCATTCAAGGATGGATCAGGAGGACAAGTTTTGGTTGAAGCATTCAGCTTAACAATAACACGTCGAGATATACACACCTTGGTGGAAACCAATATGCTAAATGATGAAGTCACCAACTTCTACATGAATTTGTTGGTCGAGAGGGGGAAGCTGGATAACTACCACAGTGTGTATAGTTTTAACAGTTTCTTTTTTCCTAAATTACAATCTCAAGGCTATTTTGGATTGAAGAGATGGACATGAAGGATAGATATATTTGCCTATGAATTCCATATTGTGCCAATTCATCTCGAAGTTCATTTGTGTTTAGCCTATATTAATTTCACATAGAAGAAGATACTGTACTATGACAGTATGGATGGGAAGAACAATACTAGTTTGCAGACTCTTATGAGGTATCTCTACGATGAAAGCTTGGATAAAAAGGAAGTCAAATTTGATAACACTGGTTGGGTTTTGGAAAACGTGAAAGACAATCCCCAGCAAATGAATGGAAGCGACTGGGGGGGGGGAGTGCCTGCATGTACGCAGAATACCTTTGCAGAAGCGCAAAAATAATTTTTTCGCAAAATGATATCTGATTTTCAACGTAAAATGGCCTATGAAATTCCCCCCAACAAATTATTAATGTAATTGAAAAATTAAGTTTTGAATGGCCGACCTGGATGGCCGAGGTGGCTAAGAGCGAGTACCGACTCAGCGCTTCCCTCCGAGGGGTCGCGAGTTCGGGTCCCGCCTTGAACATGGTTGTTTCTCCCTTGACTTTCTATATGTTGTCGCGGAGGGCCTCGCGTTCTGCTGACCCCAGATCAGAGGAGCCCGCAAGTGTGTTGGTCTAGTATACACTAGTCGAATATGCGTCCCATCGGGACGTAAAGGGTAACCGGCAGTTGGCTGGATAAATGTCATAGAAAAAAAGTTTTGAATGAATTTTTCAATTTTCTCTTCATTCTGATTTTTATTTACACTACTGTAGTGGATGGATATTAATTTTATTGGAAATGGAATTTTTCATAGTAATGAATGGTGAATGTGGCTGAGGTGTGAGGGATTTAGAAATATGGAGTTTAATACAGGGTGATTAAAAAAGGAGCCGATTTCAAATATCTACCACCAATGAATGACAATAGAGAAACATACGACACATCATTGAATAGAGGAAATCCAAAGTTTTATTTTGTACATTAAACTTGAGCACCATTTGTTGCGCGACAAATCTAGAATCGATAATCCATTTCTTGCCACGCACGAATTAACTGGTCACTGGTTATTGAGTTCACTGTTGTAACAATTCGATCTCGATGATCTAATAGAGTAGCAGGTTTAGGTGGTACCTACACATTGTCTTTTATGAATCCCCGTAGATACAAATAGCACGGCGTCAGATCTGGTGACCTGGGAGACCGCATACGATGACCAAGATCATGTCACTCACTTCTCTAAATCCATCGTCCTGGAATTGTGCCGTTCTGATATTGCCGTGCCTCGTAGTGAAAGTGAGGTGGAGCGCCATCTTGCACGAAGATAAAATCATCCTGATCTTCTTGAATTTGTGGGAACAATCAATTCTGAAGCATGTATTACGTAATTCCAGAAAAGGCTATCTCAATAAAAAGAAATGCCCATAAATTTTGTTGATATTAATGGCGATAAACACATTCAGTTTAGGAGAATCTCTTTCACGTACGATGACAATGCAGGGATTTTCAATCCCCCCAAATTCTGACATTGTGGAGATTCACGTTACCTCAGGTATGAAATGTTCATTCATCGGAAAAAATTAGTCTTTCAGCAAAGTGTCATCTTCCAACATTGCAATGAAAAATTTTGATCTTTTTGATCTCCAGGACACAATGCCTGAAGTAATTGCAACTTCTACAGCTTCTAACACGGGCGTTTTTTAAGTTTACGTCATACCATTGGTGGCTGAATTCGAAGTTCTCTGCTTCCTCTTCTTGTGGATTTTGTAGGGCTACGTTCGTAAGCCGATCGGATAAGCACATTTTCGTCTGACGTGCGACGGCCACCAGTATTTTTCCCTTTGCAAATGCAACCTTCTACAAACTTCTTGTATGATTTGTAAATCTGTTTATGACGAGGGAACTCGAATTTGCCACGAAGTGCATGCTGCACTGAAACAATAGATTCGATCTTAGCATACTGCAGCACACAAAACTTTTCGCGTGGCATCACTATTTTATTATAAATAAACTACAGCGTCTCTATAGTCACTGAATGGATTTAATAGGTAAAAGCTTCAAACTTGAAACTTTTCTCAATCCAGTGGCGTGTCGTATGTGTCTCCATCCATTGTCGCTCATTGGCAGCAGATGTTTGAAATCTGCTCCTTTTTTTTTAATCACTCTGTACATTGGAAAAAACAGTTTTCCTACTTTCTGTGTCAGTTGGAACATATTATAAATATTGTATATTTGTCACATAGTTACTACCGTTGTTTTGTGTTTTTGTGTGAATGTTGAAGACAATATTTTTCAACACTGATTGAGTGACGTTACTGAAATGAAGCTTTGTGTCGCACTACCAGAAATGTTCACTCTCGCTGATATTCCAAAATCTATGATATCCGATGGAACGAAATGTGGTTGGTAGCTGTATCAAATCAATGAAATTTAGTAATATTAAGTATATTATTTATGATTTATTTGAAAGTTTTTTTAAAAACAAGAAGTAAGGTTGAAGGTGTTCAGTGCTGAGGCTGCAAAATAGCTTGAGATTTTTGGGAGACCATCTGTAGGTGTTTTCGTGTTGAAAAACAGGACCAAGTACCAGGGCACAGTAACCAATACTTTTCGAGAATTGCTGCCGATATCACTAAGGGTCTTCAGCCACAAAATTCAATATCAGACACTTCCCCAAAAATTTTAGACACAATGTTCGTTTCCGAAACATCTTCCTATAAAATTGTCAAAATAATCGGTAAACTAAAAAATAAATATTCGGCCGGTTTAGATGAATTTCCGTATTGTTTGTTAAATACCTGTGCGCCTGCCATTATAGACCCGTTACCTCACACATTTAATGCATCCTTATACTCCGGAACTTTTCCAGATATTTTTAAAACAGCTAATATTAAGCAGCTTTTCAAAAAAGGCAACAAAATGAAATTCAAAATTATCGGCCTATATATCTTCTGTCAGTTTTTTTCAAAAAATATTAGTGAGACTTTTTACGTACGAATGGAAACCTTTCTCAGTAAACACAAAGCGCTTTCAGATTGCTAACATGGATATAGGAAATCAAAATCTACGGAAACAGCCGTATTCCCTTTCCTTAAAGATGTCGCCTCATGATTGAATCAAAACGAAGCACCTATTGGATTATTTTTTAGATCTTTCTAAAGCTTTTGACGTCATTGATCATGACATTTTACTTTCAAAATTACCGTCATATTGATTAAACTATCAAAAAACATTTTTTGACGTTTTCTCAGCGCCAGATTCAAACGCCTTACATGCTCGTATCTTAAACAACGATCTCAGAGAATAGAAATACCTTACTGGAATGATGGAACATTATGTACACACCTTTCTGACTCTTTTCCAAATGCACGTGGAGTCCCTCAGGGATAGATTTCAGGCCCTATTCTCTTGCTACTATATATAAACGATATGCCCTCGACGATTCGAAACGGAAGAAACAGCGGGTGATACAAACATTCTCTGCAATAAACAAACCGTAAATAGTACAATACCAGATGCTTCAAATTGGTTTCGACATAACAAATTAATAGTAAATGAAGAGAAAACGGTTAGAACGCAGTTTCCCATTTCAAATAAACAATTATGTACTCAAATGAAAATGAAGGTGCACCATTGACTGATATTAAGGCAGCATTTTTAGGTCTCTCAATTCAATCAAACCTCAAATGGAACGTCCATTTAAGTGAATTGAACACAAAATTAAGTTCATTATGCTACGCGTTCAGAATTATTTCAAATTCAGTCAGCCTTCGTAGTCCTCGTTGTGTAAATTTCGCGAATGTTCATTCCCGCCTGAGATATGGCATAATATTCTGGGGAAATACATCTTACAGCTCCCAGATTTTTAGATTACAAAAACGATTTGTACGAATAATAACTAAATCCCACCTACGTGATTCTTCTAAGCCTCTCTTTATTAATATAGGAATTTTACTATTACCTTGTCTGTTGATTCACGAATCAGTGGTTTTTGTCAAAAATGACTTGCTTATGGGTGGGAATATATTTTCAGAAAACGCCGATGACTATAACTATAACACTCGACTTAGTAATCATATTCATCAGGTGACAGTATCAACAGCTCATTACAAAAAATTCACATACATGTACACAGAGGCGGGATTTCGGATCTCTTATTGGGGGGGGGCAAAGGTTCCCCCTGCATAAGATAGTAAAAAGTTGCCCTAATTCAAATGATATATGAGTAGTTACACTACAACTCTAACATGAAAATAAGATTTTTGGAAGGTTTCTTGGCCGCCATCTCACCGTGTTTTTTAATTCTTTTCGTCAACTTAATAGTTTTATCTGATTGAAAAAATATGAAAAATAAGAAAAAATTAAACTATCAAAAAACCTTTTCTGACATTTTCTCAGCGCCAAATTCAAACGCAAAACATTTAATTTTTTCCATTTTTTGTGTTTAAATGTTAATAATAAAGATTTAACAACACATAATTATAACTCGCTTAGAACCCCGGAACAGGCTTGAAAAAATCTCAAAAGTTCCTCTCAAAACACAAATCGTTGTGAATTCTTTATATATTTACTTTCTCTCTACCGCAGTAGAGAGAAAGTTACGTAAAGCTGCGCGAAAAAGCAGGGAATTTTCGAAAGGAAAACTCACATTACAGGGCCCTGGTAACTAAAAATTGAATAAACCCAGTTGCTAAATTTAGAAAATGTCCTCCAACACGTGGTGTAGCCAGAATCCATGTGAACCCTTGGTACCGAAAAATCGATTGCCAGCTAAACGTCCGTCCGTCAGGTGTGTGTAAACAGCACATGCGCATAAGCCCTGCGTAGAATTTTTCCCAAATTTAAAAATTTCCTGCTGATCTGGTCTGAGTCGAAACTCTGCGATTTTGAAAAACATTCATTATTTTTTGAGGGTACTTTATATGAAACCCCCCGGACATTTTCAAATTTTTCTCAAAAAGGTTCCAATTTTTTTTCTTTTAATTTTCTTGCAAGAATGGAGTAAAACTCACTTACAAAGGTGGCATAGATCCAATTTTCTCTGTTAATTCTGGATTTTCGATAACTGCAAAAGGTTGAGTTTTTCAGCGACTTCCTACAACTACAAAATTGAAGATAGATATTTTTTCTTAAAATGAAATGTCCTTAATTGGTTCCTTCGTGAAGGCTATGCACATTTTTTTGAAATTTTTAGTATTTTTCGGGCAATATTGCTTGCAATATGTACAATTAGAAAAAAGACAAGATTTTTTCAAAAAACGGTTCCGAATATTTTCTTTAAACTTTTGGTAGGGTTAGTGCCAAACGAATCCTATACCCTATGACAGAAACGCCATACTGCTCTACTCTTTTGTTTGTTTTTTTCAAAAAATTTTCTTTTTACTTCTCTCACGTCGATATTTGCATTGGCGGCGATTTGTTCTCATTATAGTATTTTCAAGTAAATGTGCTTTAAATTATGTCATAAAAATTTTCCTTGAAAACTCCGCATTTTCCTTGAAAATTCCGCATTTTCAGAAACGCTCAAATGCAATTTTCTCGAAAACGGCTCCAAATGTTTGCTTCAAGCTTTTCGTACGGATGATGCTAATTGCACTGTTCAAGATGACGTAAAAGTCGTTTTGCTGTATTCTTTGTTGTTTTTTCAAAAATTGCACTAATGTATTTTGTTTAAATATCACTCACGCCTTTAATATGCATGTTTCCAGATATTTATATCCATTATTGCATTTATGAGTGGAAGAGCTTCAAATGACTTCCATTGAAGTTTTTCGAAAACTCCAAAGACTTCTGTGAAAAAGAGTTTCAAATATCGCATTTACATAGTTTCGATTGCTGAGCTGCTGTTAATTTTTTTTTTAACCATTTCCCCGTCTTTACATCACGTTGACTTTAAATACATTGAAAATGGCTGCAACAGTTCCGTGCATTTATTTTAGTTTATCAAATTTGTAATGAAAATTGTTATAAAAAAAAACAAAAACTTTTTCATTATAATAATGGAACAGACATTATGATTAAAACAACAGATTCGCGTTTATAATAACAGAAAAGTGAAATTATTATACCACTGAATATAACAAAAAATATGCAGTTGAGATAACAGGATTGCTTTTTTCTGTGTACATTTGGCATCAAACAAATCTCATGCATTAGTTACATTACATCTTACATTATAATGGAAAAACATACTTACAATTTATAATATAATAAACCGTTTTATCGAACATCACTCGTATATTTTCACTTTCTCACTTTTTGAAAAATTGTAAACGCGCAGGTTTTGGTTTCTAACATGTTCACACTAGAACTGCGGGATCAGAAAAGCTAATCAAACGGAGCCTTTTATGAATCCGTACGTTTCGCAGCATTGACTTTTTTAAAAGATCTGTTAAAGGTAAATCGTTTATGATATAAATTCGAAGATCTACGAAATGGAATGTTTTAAAAAAATGTCCCAACATTGGGGGGGGGGGGCAGTTGCCCCCCCCCCTGAATCCCGCCACTGCATGTACATTATTTTACATTTTGCCAGATGATATTAAACGAATAAATTCAATAGAAAAGTTTAAATCCCAAGTAAAATCGTTTCTGCTGCATAACTGTTTCTATACAATTAGAGACTATACTGAGCATCAAAAGGTCATTAATTATAATAGTGATATTTCAAGTATTTACTATTTGGACTGTAAAATTCTAAACAACCTGTAACAAGTATTGTACTGCAGCTTCCGGGTCAATGACCCCCATCTCGATAGGTTTTTCGTCCAGTTTCGCTGATCCTTTGAGCAAATGCCGAGATGGCCCCTTGTTTTGCTTCTGGATATTAATGTAACTTCATTATCTGTGCACTTCTAGAATTCAGTGGGAAATATAGTTATTCAAATTATCGTTCGCCATGATGTTGCAGGAAGTATTATTCCTTCACGAAGGGCATGATGAAGGATAAGAGCTCAAATTTATTGATTTACCCTTGAAAATAAATTTTATAACATTGGAACGAATATTTTGTTAACAATCCTGAAAAAAAAAACGCTCATTTTCTTTCTGCATTCAAAATTCAAGTAGTACATGGCTTAGGGTAAGGGTCACAGAATTTTGAAAACCTGCACAGAATTCACTCTCCATAGCACGTCACACAGTTTTTAACTGTTTTTGACGTAAAATAAATAAACAAAGATTGAGAATGTTTGGTGTATTCGCTTCCATCAACGGAAGTCCGGCGAAAGGGAGCTGTCTTACCAAGTCGCAATGTTTCACCAGTCGTCTGTAAGTGTGAAAGTCACGGAGTTATTTTTCCTACTTTTGTATTAATAAGCAAGACGGGATTTCGGTAGAGGCTCTCAAACATTTCTTCATATCTTACGTATCACTTACAAGCCTGGAGAAAATCCGCATACCACTTGAAGAAAATCACTTCAAACCATTTTAAACAGATGGCTTCATATTAGACTTTTTTTTTAATGTATTGAATTATTATTTGAAAAAAAAAAAAAATACAGACCTTTAAATGAGAATTAAAACAAATATCAATATCAAACCAAGTCCACCTCCAGGTGAAACATTGTTCATCCATCCAACACTAATGAGACTTGAATTGTTGTTTTGCGCGAATGGCGATATCGAGATCAAGATCAATGTTACTAATTTTCAGTCTCAAGTAATTTTATAATAATATTATAAAGTCCAATTTATTAACTTAAAAAAAAACTGAAAATAAATGGAAAATGCCCGTTCACAAAGGTGAAATTTTATATGGATGAAATCAGATCTGCAAGGCTTTGTGCAGACTGCATGCATGCTGGATGTTCAAAAAGAATATTCTTTTTGAATATCCAGCTAAAACACACACATCGCCATATCTTTGCATTTGAAAGCACATTTAAGACAATTACTGGTTGATTGACTTTGACATTAATATTGTTAACCGTAAAATTTCAGTTTTAGATATTTATATGTATTTCACTGTTTTTAATAAGTGAAATTCAAAAATAATTTTTCAATTTTTCATTCCACATCGTCAGTTAAGAATCCCTGAGAGGTTTTCAAGATCACCGAACGACACGAGATGTTCGTTGCGAGCGCACTAAATATTGTTTTTAGTATTCTTACTCAAGAACCATGATTCATACAGAAATGGGGTCGGTCTCATATCAAAATTTGGACTTCGTGTCATTTCATCCGCTGGATTTTTTGTTCTTTTCATCAATAACAAAAAAGTTTCATGCATCGTGAAAATTGAAGGTCGTCAAAATGTAGAAGTAAATACTTGGCTATAATTTACAATTAATTTCTTCGAAATTAAACCATCAAACTCAATTACAAAATAACCATCACATTCATAAGAGTTATCTTAACTAGCAACTATTTAACTGGTAAAAATCGCAGTTGTCAAAGATCGACACAATTGAAGCTATCGTTGAGTAAACATGTTGAATATTTGCACGTGAAACAGGATGGACGTGCCGAATAACGCCGAGCCTTGTGAATTGGCATCACAGCTTACGGTAGAAAGAGATTGTCTTATGTAAAATTGTATTGGATAGAAAGTGAGGGCAATACTCCATAAGACTCCGTACTGCAATCAAATGTTTGGATGCACAATAGGTGGGAGCCCACTCTTTTGTCTCTACCCAAACGATTACTTACTTGTAAAGACTTTTAGACTTGCTTAAATTATCGCTAATAGTCAAACAACTGATTCTCCTCAAGAAACACATAAAATGATCAGGTAAAACACTTAACATTTTTTTGTAGGAAGAGAAGGCAGCACTTAGATGGATTTATACTGAATTTTATTTTTTAACAAACATTTAACATTTCATGTGTGTCTACCTGCATATGCATTTTGAATGTTCTCTCAATCACAGGATATGTTATTAAAGATTAAACTGAACATATTCAGAAGTGAAGAATTTTTGTGTACATATTTCAAATCAAACTTCAGTTCCCAACATATATACATAAAAATCATCTTTACAGTTCTTTGGTCTCAATAATCAATACATTTGGATGGCAACTTAATCCTTCCAAAACAAATACTTTCAGGATCAAGGTAGAAATTATCATAAATATCAAGAGATAAGCATTTAATATTTCTTTTAGAGACTCCAGTGTGTGTGGGGAACAGTAGGGTTTCTATTGTGCTAATACTTCGAAAACTCAACAAAGTATTTCATATCACAGATTCCACAAACATTTACAAGAAAATTTGAATTATTCTTACAAATTCTTATACTGACACTAATTTGTAACACATAAGTGCATAAATCATGCAATGTAACTTATAAGAAATTAAAAAACTTTCTTTAATAGTAGTCAACATCAATTTTTATAGATAGAATCACAGTAATCACTGATTTCTTTTAATACCTCTTCAATAATTTAAAACTTCTTTGTGCTTTCAAGAATATATTGTGTACTTACATCTTAAACAACCACCATTATCAAGCTGTTAATAGAAAGCAATATACTAATGAACACACACATGAACTATTGATGTTCATGTAATAGATTTTAATTTTTTTCCTTATTTACATCTGATCTAACATATATACAACCATGGCACTGCCATGTTGAAACACCATACAATACTTTTAAATTTTCAGAATTATAGGCAATATGAAACTAGGTCTTAGAATCAGCACAAAAATGCACTGTTAAAATATAACATCCCACATTAGTATTTATGGGATGTTACAAAGATAAAACAGTATTCGTGAACCATTTTCTAAGCAATCTAATGTTTCAGATTTGATCAATGCAATGAATGCAAACAGTAATATCTAATATTACAGAAAACACTAATTACTGTGAACACACACTTATCTGATACTTACATTTACTACCACACCATTTTGGCTTATTGAAAAGTACAAATGCAAAATCACATTTTTTTACACTCGATTCCATTGCATACTATCAAAATTTAGAAACCCGAAGTTTGAAAATGAATTTTTTCCTTTTCACACATTAAACTGGAATGCAACAAATATGTAGGAATTAAGATAATAGAAATGAATTACTGAATGACTTGTCTTGAATAAATGCATATAAAAAATGAATTAACCCACTTAAAAAGAATGTACAAAATACGTAATGTGAAAGCACTGACTTGGCACTTGGGTGACAAAGACTCTTCTGTATGTAATGGACATACACAAACTTCTTAATGTCCCACCAAACTTTTTTCATGTGTAATGAAATCTAAAAGTAGTGTTGATACTTATCAGAATGATGTTGAAAGGGACTCCAAATAAATAATTCATAATATGACATTTTAGTTCAAATAAACACAGGAAATTACGTTTTAAATTTTCTCTGTGAATATTTCAAAGCAATGTAAAACGACCCATGTCTATGAGGGCCTTTCTGTATAGATGTACCTGTTTTATAAATTTCTTGTATCATATGCTCCTTTCAATATTCTTAAATCTAATAAGGATTAGATTTAAGTACTAGCTTAAAGAAATTGCATTCTTCCTGTATCATTTTTCAAGATTCACAATTTCATTTACTGTTATCAACATGTCACCAATCATACTACTAGTTGAATTTGAAACATGAATTCTTCAAGTAATAAAGTCTGATGGAAGTTACTTATGTAACAAAAACTGATTAAGACAACCTGCAAATCGAAAGGATTGTTCCTCTACAATGTTAAATAAATTAGCTCTGTTCTTTAATTCAGTGATTAACAAAATTACTAAAAAATATCTTGCAATTTGTTTCAAGTTTTAATCTACATTACAGGTAGAATGCATAAAAATTTGCCTTTCATTTAATATAAATGAAAGACCACATGCATAAAAGAATGAACTGATTTGTGACTTAGGACATTAATTACGGTAAGTAACCTCCTATTTGCTTTCCTCATTGTTTCTAATTATAAATTTCAGTGTCCTCCTCATTTAGTTAGGAGTTGTTTAAATACTTTTAATCTACTGCACGACTGCTACAAGCAGATCCATAAAGAACTCACAGAAATAATTTATAACAAATATTAAGTACAATGAAAAAACAGAATGAGGAATGCATTACAAAACAAACTGGTACTGACTAGATGGTCTTGCCTAACATAATGGGTTGCAAAGAACATATCAAACAAGAATTAGCTCGTTTATATTCCAGCACGTTCTGAAGTACAACACATGCCCATTTATTTACTACTCACACTGTTTAACTAAAGTAAATGAAGTGTTCTGAAGTGATGCTCACCCCACATGTATTTTGACATTTGAAAGTGATTTTTCTTGTGAACTGTCATGGCTCAGGATACAAATTCATGACAAGAATATGCTGTTTTAGAAAATGAACATTTGCGACATATACCCACTTAAGAAAATAACGTAGGAACATGTGGGAAATGTATGCAAGTTTCATCAATTATACAACTAGTAAAGATTTTAACCTTCAACATGAGTATTTTTACTTCAAAATCAGTACATAGAGATCAATTTTGTCCATGTTCTCCGAATGAATTTTCAATTTATAATACTATTAATGCAAAAAAATACTAAACCTTTTATTTAAGAACTATTTATTGAATATTCTGGTATACAGCACATATCTAATACATTTCTTTGTAATATTTC
Source organism: Teleogryllus occipitalis (assembly GCA_011170035.1). Lineage (NCBI taxonomy): Eukaryota > Metazoa > Arthropoda > Insecta > Orthoptera > Gryllidae > Teleogryllus > Teleogryllus occipitalis. The sequence continues at coordinate 11,636 of BLKR01010433.1, read as the reverse complement.
CATTTAATTCACACAGTAATATCATGGGGTGTTGAGCAGTTACTGCACTTGATGCCTGAATGTGTCACTTTACATGTATCATGTTACAAAACATTTGTGGAGTTGGCTACTGATAAATGCATGTGCCTTTCTGCCAACTTTACTTCATTTGGTCTTCACCACTGCATCTAGCTGCCACACACTTCTTTTTGTTCTTTGAGTTTCAGTGTTGTGTGTGTGTGTGTGCCAAATATGACAAAAACAAGGGATATAAAGAAAAACAATTATGATTTTAGGAAATTCTAATAGAGTTTGGTCTAGTATTTGTAATGAAGAGTAAATATATGTAGATCAGTGTAAATTAATAAAACTAGAGGTTTAACAACTTGCTTGCTATCAAGACATCGCTTAAGATCTGAAAGTTTTGATATGCAGACCATATGTGCCCTCATCAATCCAGCGCTTTTCTGAGCATTTTGTCAGTATTACTGTCTGGCTTTGTTACAATGAAGTCAGTTGGCCTTTCTGCCTTCGGTTGACAAAAAACGAATGAAATTTGCAATAATTCCCGAGCAAGTGCAGTAATGGCACAATATTCAGATCACGGTCATCTTCTGTACACCTGGAAATGTTATCCAATTCTTGGAAAAGCATTTTTGAAAAATGAGGTAAAAATATCGTATTGCTTAAAAAAATATCACATTTTTACGAAATAAAATACTACTTTGCCCTCTATTTTATAATAACAACACTTTAAAACAATCATTTCCTTACAGATTTTTTAAACACACAACAATTTTTATTTCTTCCCTTACTTTTCAGTCATATATACAGATTGTATGTACCTATATCCATGCATTATTTTTTTTCCATGTTAGCAAAAAACAAAAGTATTTTGTTAACACTATTAATTGGAAATTGCAGATTTTTGGGCAATTTTTTTTAAGTTAACCATGTCCTAACAACATTTATAAATTGTACAATTTTTCAGTTATAAAGCAGAAATGACTGAAGTAAAAAGAACTGTAAAATATAACTCTGTAACTTTCGGTTTCTGTTATTAATAGATGCATACCAACGGGGGGAGTGAGGGATCAACAGTGGACCCCAACATAGTGGTTTTGTTCTATCCTTGTTTATGTAAGAAGTTACTGTTTCATCGTTTAGGATTTTATTAAAAGAACTTTTCTTGACCCTAAGTCTTCACCACACCACAGAAACTGAAAATATTTTAACACTAATTTGCAAAAAATGTACCTAATATATTGCTAAATACATGTGGTAATAATTCTTAAACATAAACATTTCTCTTTCAAATATTCAGCAAAAGTATTCTGGAGTCTGCCATTGACTCCTCCGCCCTGGTGTTCTTCAGGAACTGGATGGTATTAAAATGTAACTATTAATCTTAAATTTCTCTTGGCGAATTCAATTTTTCTGTTTCTTATAAAAGAACTGACAATAAAGACTAAAATTTGTTTTTGTTAAATCAAGTTAATATTTTTCTTGCTGTTCAATAAAGCTGAGTAGTACTTTTATCATACTTGTTGAATTGAAGTTCAATTGAGTTGAAAGATTCATATGAAAGATCAGGGTAGGGTATGTGAGATGTCATAATATTAGGCCATTAAATTCACAAACACCCAACAGCCTTACTCAACATACAGTACGAGGATTGACAAATCAGGTAAAAAATATTGATACTGTGAAGACAACAGAACGCACTGGAAATTTCCACGGTTCTCACTAACCTTAACCTTTATTAACAATTTTGTTACAACAGTTTGTTATTCAGAGCTCTCAAACCTGTAATACACAGGGTTTTCAGAAATACCTAAAATCCTTCTCCACGAGTGACATCTACACCTAAGTATAAGTATATATTTCCTTTGGCAGATTTTCAAAAAAAGCATGGTTTCAAAGATATAAAAATGTGCTCTTCACATGAAAAACAACCAAAGCACAAATACAAGACTTCATCATATATCTTATATATTCATATCTTCTCAACGTTGGATTTCATTAATATCAAAACATGCATAATTTTCACAAAATGGATTTGGCTCCAAATTTGTGAATTTGAACAACAAATTTGTGACACTCCTCCCCATAGTACAAATGTTGAGACGTCACGTAATCTGTGCTCCAGATGCAAGGTTGCAGTGAGCCAAAAGGTCAGCCGCTACTGCTGTGTGTGACGGTTTTTCTTATCCCTTGAACTTTCACCTGAAAATGCATTGCACATTTTATGTCAATTTGATGTAGCTCAGACAATCAGTATGTGTAAAACTTAAAGGAATTTTAAAAGGGGAAACTAAACAAAATCCTGGGCAGCAAAAAAATGTATTTGAAAATAAAAAAGTAGAAGTTGAAAATGTTTCAAATTTTTAAAGAGAAAATAAGCATTAAACACACACTAAATAAGAGAAAACTAAACAAACAAAAATTGCTAATTTTTTGTAGGCAATTTTATAATAAATGTTTGAAATGAACATCCTCAATGCTTGAACAACTTCCTGCTCACCACAAAACATATCTGCACTGCTGCTGCTGCTAACATATTTGTTGCATCTTTGGCACTTTAAATACTTTGCTGCATTCTTGTAGTTAAAATTTCCTTGCTTAAGTACAATAAACTTTTAATTTGTAAATACACACACATCTATAAATAAAATTGTGGAGAGAAAGTTCATATCTGTACATCTACTAGCTACTGTCTTTGGGATGCACCACTTCTACATGATGCAAATGGTATGGATAGAGAAGTTTCTCTCGCAGTTCACGCTAAGTCACACAATGTTGATTGGATCTTGTGCTGATTCTTGGCTCTCTTTTGGCAGTTTCCAAAATAATCTCTTCAGTGCAAAGTTTTTGTGTACAAATATTTTTGTGCTATTAATGTTTAGCATTCTTGTTAGTACTGCTTATTGGAACTTCCTCTCAAAAAAAAAAAAATCAACCTTGCCACTTCAATGGTGGTTCCGAGACATTCATTGACAAGGAAAACCAAGTCTATGTATTCTCCAGAAGAATACCATGCATGTTTTGTCATTATCTCTACACTCTCTTCATTTATGCCCTATAAGAGTAACTGGCTTGTAGGTCACAAACTTCTAAAGCCAAGTGGCTGCAACAGTGCAGCAGATGGAAATTTCCTTGAAATGGTACCTGCATGTTCATATTCATCTACAGAATGTTCCATTCATGTCTAGTGAAATCAAACATCAAAGCATGATTGCTTGAAGTGTAAATGATGAATAGGAGAACAGATTTGGGTACTACCTTTTAATTTGCATGAACAATATCATGGAAATTAGGTATTTCTGAAACATCCTGTATAACATACACTAATGAATAACTTTACAACCAAGAAGTATAAAACTAAGGTTTACAAAAATGTTGGCTTACATGCAGTAAAATCCTGCTTTTACATTTTCCCACCATTTATACTGATATTTACAGGGATCTTCAATTTCCCTATATTCACAATGTAAAATTGTCCCCACCTTTTCCACTTTTCCCCTTGTAAGTTCAAACGCAACAAAAGGATAGGACAGTTAACAACTAAATTCGTTTGTTCCCACCAAGTCCTAGTAATATCTGACTGACTGTGGGAAAATCAAAATTACTCTATACTGTTCTGAGCTAGGTATTATCGCTTTAAATTCTATTTTTAAAACAAAGGGAAAATTATTGTTCGTGGGTTGAAAACATTTTAGAAAGGTTTTGCAAATTGCAGACACATGGCAGTCTATGTAAATGAGCTCTTCACTTCCAATATTGCTATTATCCTGGTTACTAATAATGCAAAGTCTCTCACAAGCATGTTTACTTAGTGGTTTTTACTATTTTTACATTATTTTAAGATACAAAAGCATACACTTTTGGTGTATGATTCTAAAAAAGCTTGAAAGTTCACTTGATCATAAAATGGCTTCAATAACAGTCTTTGCGGGGTGGTGGGGGGGTGGTGGTAGAATTGGTGTATTTTGATGTGTGAAAATTTTCATTTGTTAATATTATTTATAAACTTCATAATTAATGTTCTTTATATTATTACAAATGCAAAAGTAATTTCCCATCATTTACACTTTCCCATAATGTACACCATATTTTCATAGACCCTTGAAAAATGTAAAAGAGGGGTTTTACTGTATAGGGGAAAAGAAGAGAACAGTAGATGCTCACCCAGAAATGTCCTTCTCGTCAAGAGAAGAACTTTGAAATTAATAATTTCACCCTATCTTGTAGGCAAGATCTGATGATGCTTCATTAAAACACATCCAATATGTGCTTTATAACAAAATGTTACCAATATTCATACAATAAGCACTTGAGAAGATAGAATTCTAATGAAAGGTACATCATCCCCACACATACTAGTGACTAATAGCTTCAGTGGGAAACGTGATAAAATGACAGCTTTCTTCAAAGCCATTATAAGATTCTCTGAGCAACAATGCAGAAGACCACCAGGCAGCTCAGTAGAGAAAAGTACCTTCATTACTAAGATCATGCAACTTACGTTAATCACGCTTCTTTTCTTCAGGATCTTTGGTACTTTCAGCACTTGCATCTTGCAATGCAGGAGTGGGAACAGATCCATTAGCAGTTCCACGATTTGCAGCTGCTTCAGCCTCCATTTCAGCAGAAAACCCAAATTCATTAACTCGAGTGGGATCTGTCTTGTATATCCAGCGTTGATATAAGAAAATGAAGAACACAATATCTAAAAAAGAAATTAATAATAACAATAGTTAAAAAATTATCAAGCATTCAGTGCCTAAAAAACGTTAACTACTTTTTAAATAGTAAAGAGTAAATGTGTGTTCCTTACCATCACGGAAGCACCCCAATCTATACAACGTTGGCATTTTAATAACAAATGCAAAAATATCATCGATAAAAGTGTTCAGGAACTTGTATGTAAGCATTCGCCATGGAAGATGAGCCACCGATTTAAGTTTATAATTAATGAATAACTGAGGAGTCATCATTATAAATCCTGCAAAGACAAATTTTCATAAGTTTCCGATTAAAAAAAAAAATAATAATAATAATAATAAAAAGATATTTAATGTTATTAGTTACTTACCAAAAGTCAAAAGAAACCCATATAACATGTTAAGAACAAATGAGTACCAGCCTCTATGTTCTTGGTATAAGAGAGAATACACTGCATAACCACCTAGAAGAGGGTACAGAGCCCAAGACAAATATCGGAAAGCCATCATATCATATTGCTTAGTACTGGACTCGATATATGATCCTTTATCCGTAAAATTAATACGAGGAATAAATCCAAATATTCTAGCTTCTCTGTTCACATTTATATCCATGACCTGTCAATCATTAACAATCATCATTAATAATCTCTTCCAACAGCAACTTCAATTTTACGATGGCTAAACAAAAATGTTTCTACCCACTTACTTTATGAATTTTCCATATTTCGATGCAAAGCCCAACAAAACAGCTTATCCGTACTATTGTGTTTGTATCATTATCCAAAACATACAGCAACACAATCAATGATTGAAATACATTGAAAAACACAGAACGCACAGATAAGCCCTCCAAAGATTTCCTATTATTCCAAAACTGGATATCTGTAAAAGGCAAAATAGTAGTAAAAACCATCACAACTGGTTTATCAGAGAAAAATATCATACCTATTATCTGTAGCTTATTTTTTGGAGCAAAATAGGTTGTTATACAGGAGCTAACATTTCTGTTACTTAGATTTTGTCAACAATGCTCATTGCTAACATTTATTCTTAATTTAACTTCTGTCATTACAGGAGTGGGGCTAGGTATTACAAGGATCAATAAAACATGCAGGTATAATATTACAAATATTCTGCCAACATTTTGTCTTCAAACGATATTTTCGGTATTCTCATCCTGCCCTCTAAATTTGTTGTTAAAATAGCAAATTATGAAGTTCATCTAAGTAGTTATAAAGTCAATATTTTACAAGAAATTTAACTTCCCTGTGTTCCTACAATACTTCAAGCCCCACACACATTCCACGAAAAGAAGTTTTAAATGAGCACAAATAGATTTTGTGCCATACATACCATTTTTAAATGCAAGAAGTTCAAACACACTATGCAGAATGGATACAAATATGGTAAGACCCAAAAGATATGGAGAAGTTTCAAGCAATGCCTCTTTCAAATAATCTGCATCTTCTTCATCTTCTTCAGCAAAATTGTCACCCAGAACACTTGCAGTCCACTTATTTCTCATGGCTTGGGCAGAATATATCTGCCACTTAAAAAGAGAAAGTGGCTGGAAAGTGAGACTAAGCTGCAAAATCCTACAAATAATCATAAAATTGAATTAGGAACAAAACTTTACAGGAGATATTCCAATTTAAACTTGCAACCAAACGATTGCAATATCAACTCACTTTGTTGTTTTATTTATGGGTTGATAATCTCTCAACATGTTCCAAAAGTCATTTAAGAATATAACAGGTTTATAACGATCCCCTCCAGGAAGAAATTCTATAACTGTTAAAATATAAAATGTTAAGTACCACTTTGAACACACACACACACAGAAGTACTTTTTGAAGTTACTGAACAGCACTTACACTCATCCAAAGGAGGTGGCACTGCTCCTTGCACCCAATTAGTTTGGTCTGTAACTAAATTAATTGTTAAATTTGGATGCCAGTGTGACACAATCTCTTCCTTCATTGTTTTCGCTTTCTGAAAAATTTAATTCATATTATTAAATATGAAATGAAATCACATTATCCTGGATCTTAGTCACTTATAATTTGTATATTTCAAATGCACAAAAATACCTCTATAACTTCTGGTGTGGCTGCAGTTTCACCAGTAAGAAGATTATGAGTGGTTGTGTATTTCAATTTCTTGAATTTATTCAGCATCCGTTTATTATATGCAACTTGACTAGCTATATAATGACCTTTCCCTGCCTCAGGATTTGGTGACCTCCCTTGACGTGTAATATACACATGCAAGTACAAGGAACCATTATTCTGGAGAGCCTATAAAATCATGAGCACAGAATAATTTTAAAACTGTGCTTGGAAAAGCATGTATACAACATAATTTATATGTATAATCCTTCAACTGAAAAACCTGGAATACCTCAGATGTTTTAATTTGAGTATTATGCACAATTGTACCATCTCCATTTGGACCTCCTGTCCAATCACCATACACAAGTCCTTTTTGAGTCCAAATTAATGCTTCAGGATTATTGAAGTCTCTGAATTTCGGTAGTTCCGAAACATACACATACAAATCCTACAAAAACAACAAACTGTCTTGTTCCACATACACAGGTATAAATCACCAATCTCAATATGCGATAATTACCATTACAGTTCCATTTTCAAATATGTTAAATGCTGGTGATTTGCTTGCGAAATTCGCAGTAGTGGACGTCTCTGGACTTGTTGACGGCCGTCGGAAAAATGATGTGATGAAATATATTACAAGAGCACGTATCAATAGCGTTTTCGTGATGGCAAAGAAAGATTCCAATTTAGTTTGCTGATACTGCTGCCTTTGCTGATCAATTTGATTTGGCGGCTAAACACAAAGAAAATATCACTGAATAGATGTAACAAAACATAACAAATTACGAACACTTAAAAAACAGTTGAACAAAAAATTGACAGTTTTATTCACAGCCACAATAACTTAATACTTCATTGAGGTCTACAGAGGACTTGGATCACTCCCGACACGGAGAAAAAGAACGTGGTTAACTATGGAGCCCAGAATAAAATTACCACGTCAAATTTCACACACTATTCTTACTAACATTGGGATCGCCGGATCCTGCGTTAACAGGAGAGATTTCTCCATTTGATTCCGTCATTTGGTCTGTATCTCCACCGCGAAGTGATGTACCGTCTTCTGTACGATCCGCCATGTTTAAGCCTAACTCTCGAACCCAAATTCGCTTCAGTGCACTCGCTCTAAAATTAGTATAGCGGTTAGTTCAAAATAATCAGTAAAGTCTGAGGAGTCTTTAATAATAATATTAGAGGGTCTTATGGTAACATTTCCACAATGAAATGTTGGTTAACGTATTTGAGAGTGTAATCTCGTTAACGGTCTAACCAATAATGGCCGACATAGCGCTAGTCAACAATGTCGCTTAACTGCGACATGGCGGGGTTTCGAGAGGTTGATAGACGGCAATTCCCGTTGCAGGATATTCCTGCAATTGTGCGATTGTTTAAGCAACAATTGGAAAGTGTGTCGGAGCCCGATTTGGCTCTCTTATCAATTGTGGTTGGCGCTATTGAGAATTCATTGACATGTAACCGTACTATTACGGTTCAGAAGGAAACGGACACCTTCGGTGAAGCCACAATGAAACTGCCCGCTATAGAATATCACATTACAGAAGCTCTGTACACTAAATTTCATGCAATTATTAAAGGTGCTGTTGATTTATCTCAGTATGGTAGTAAAAAATTTGCTTCTCGAGAATTGATAAAGAAGGTATCTGATGTAATATGGAATTCATTAACCCGGAGTTATTACAAAGACAGGGCGCACCTGCAGTCCCTGTATAGTTATTTGACAGGTGAGAAACTTTTACATTAATGGCAGTACTTGCTTCAGATGCATTTGTATTTTATTTTTAAATGTTATTTGATTGTGAATTACGTTGCAGGAAACAAATTAGATTGCTTTGGTGTAGCATTTGCTGTTGTTGCTGGATGTCAAGTATTAGGTTTCCGTGATGTCCATTTAGCACTGTCAGAAGACCATGCTTGGGTTGTTTTTGGAGAAGGTGGTAAGGAAACTGCTGAAGTGACATGGCATGGTAAGAGTTATATTATTTTTGAACAGTGAAATGAGAATTGTGAGAATGCAGTATTAGAAAAGTTTTTGTTTAATAAACTTTAGGAAAGGGAAATGAGGATAAGCGTGGCCAGCCAATCGGGCCTGGTGTTGTCTCAAAGTCTTGGCTGTATGTCAATGGTTGTCCCGTAATATGCACAAGACCGATGGAAGTTGCAGCTTTGGTTTCTGCAATTAATCCGAGTTTGAATGCCACCAGTGAGGCTATGGAAGTTGCATTGCTGCAACAAGAATTATTATGGCTATTGTATGATCTTGGTCATTTGTCGCATTACCCTATGGCTATAGGTGAGTATCTGGTGGTTTTTGTTTTCGTGGATTAAGGGTTTGTAAAGTAAGTAAAACTTGATGAATTTTTGATTTGAAAGGTTTTGTTTTTAATGAAAACACCTCTGCTGTAAAAGTATGTGGTTAAGGACTGAGTTAAGGTGAAGGCTGTCTATATTGTTGTGTGGTGGGCAGCCAGCCTCAAGTGTATCTCAGTTTGCATGGTATTTTTTTGTTGACAATATATTGACACATTTTTTGATGTGTGTGTATTTCTTTTAGATATATGATATTTATAAAATGAAGTGTCAGTTTCATTATAGATATAAATACATGTGTTGGAGATTTTTCATAGTAAAATTGTTATTGATTTTTATGTAACATAGAAGTAGTGTTACAATGTTATGCAATTATTTGTAGTACCACAACAGTTTTCTTTTTTATGTATTCACAAGATTCAGTGGCATGTTTATGAATGAAGCTGCATGTTATTATTTATTTCCTAAAAATTTGCCCCCAAACAATATATGGATAACACTGTTTCAGTTTGACATACAGCTCAAACTTGGAATCTTGTAGCTCGATGTAATTTTAATTAAATTTGAAGATATGAACTAAGAGTTTTGAGAATTAGATTTTATATGAGTTATGATAAATTACTTAACAAGGCATTAAGTGTAGGAACCTTATATAATTTTAACTACTACGTATACTTTTCTGTTCTTTTAAAGCAAATAACATTTTTATTTAGTGCCATAAGAGAACATTATCAGACTATGTATAATTTCTATTATTTTCAAAACATGTTGAGAAGGTATTACATGGTACGCAGCAGTTCTTTGGAAGGATACTTTGCAGTAGATCAGCTAGCACACTCCTTTTTTTTCCTTTCTTTCTTCTTCTCTCTCTTTTTCCCTTTTTTTTCTTCTCCCTCTTATGTGAACTTTTTCCTACCTTTTTGAATGTTCACATCAAATATCTAGTTAAAAATTCCACAGTTGATATACTACTAGTTTAAATATCATGCCAGAAACAAAATTAATGAGACATAAGCTCATTATTTTCACTATTTCTATTTCTGATCAAATTGGGGAATTCATTTGAGATCAAATTGCGTATGACTCTCTACAGTCATAACTTCCAAGATTGGTCATATGTTCTTCTCCTTCATATTTCACAACTGAGCTTCACAAATGTAAGTTGGAGAAATGGGAAGAATAAGTTCTCATCATTGTGGAAATAATTATAATTTATTCGCAAATAGACAACCACAGTGATAAAGTTTCAAGCTTCAAAAAAATTATAACACAAATTAATGTCAGATAAATATGTGCTTATAGTCTAAATACTCTCATATGTAAGAAATAATATAAATAAAATATATTTTTATTTCATTAGTTCTTTTAAGTTATAGGGGCTCATTTCTATTAAATGACACAAAAGTATACATTGTGTGATAATTTTGTTATCCTCGAGTATTGTAATTATATCAATCGCTACTAATAAGGTGTGAACTGGGTTGATTTCTAAAGAAAATAATGATTAATTCCATTCAGGTTTTGAATTATGGAATCACCTCATATTTCAGTTCCATGTTGATATGTGAATATATTAGCCCAAAAAATATTGATTTAAGTGAATTCGTAATCGTGTATTTACTGAAATATGTTAATAAAAATATTAGAAATTATTTTATTACTCATTTCATCAACATTTATTTTAAATGTTAGATTTTGTCAATATATATTCAAGGAAATATGACGATCAATGTGTTTTATTGTTTGATTCTTTATTTCAACATGAGATTACTAATTTCATTTTTTAGGGATTGGGAGATTAAAGTGAATTTCTTTGGGTTTTCCCCCCTTTTTCTTTTCTGTGTTTGTTATTCATGTTTAAGTATTAATGAATAAGAAAAATTGCATTTGTTGTTTTTCCATCAATTGCAGTTTAATCTTCATCATAGCCAAAAATTGAAGTGTCATCTGTGTAGGATATTACTTAATAATCTATGAGGGTAGGAAAATCATTTACATGCATCAAAAATAGGAAAGGACTAAATACTGGCTCTTGTGGATTATCTGAAGTTTCTATATCAAATTTCGACTGTATTTTATCAAACTGAATGATCAGATTCCTAAAATATTTTAATGCATTGCTGATGATTTACCAGGTATGATTTTAAGAGTTCATTTATTTTTCCTCAGTTGCAAACACTATTTTTTGTAAAAGTAATTTGTAGGTCACTGTATCAAAGGCATCAGGTAAATCCATCAAGATATTTTAATTTATTATGTAATGGTTGTACATACAAGCTGATGTACTTGAATCTTACAATTAATATATCAAACATCACATTGTATATCACATTTATCCAAATTGAAGTTATCCTTAGTGACTAGATTTCAATACAATTCCACATATTTTCGTACCATATGTTGATAGCCAGAAAGTATGTTCACTTGGTATGTGCAAGTATACCCATACATTGTGGGAATTCTGATTTGGTGGTGTTGACGTTCTTAT